>JACXSJ010000951.1:0-21856 GCA_014851325.1 Pentalonia nigronervosa | reverse complement strand
AGATAAGAAAGTGTGCGGTTTTGAACGACGACCTGTTTTTGAAAGTGTGCGGTTATGAACGACGCCCGGAGCTTGAATACTCTTATATTTGGATAAAATCATATTTCAATATTTTGCAGTTCTGACTTACGGTCGCTCCACATTCTGAACAGAATACAGTTATACAATTTTTATTACTAGTTAATAACCAATCAATAATTATTGGATATACATAAATTACATTATTATAAATTTTTATTAGTCGATCTGAATTCTGGATTAACAT
The DNA here is from genome assembly GCA_014851325.1 of Pentalonia nigronervosa. Classification (NCBI taxonomy): domain Eukaryota; kingdom Metazoa; phylum Arthropoda; class Insecta; order Hemiptera; family Aphididae; genus Pentalonia; species Pentalonia nigronervosa. Next base: position 21,591 of record JACXSJ010000951.1, on the reverse strand, counting down.
ACAATATACACGGGTAATGATAAATAAATACAAGGATATACACGGGCTTTAATATATTTTTTGCCCGCGTACCCGGGCTCCGTGTACCCGTTCACAGCCACGACCTCCTAGTATCGACCTATTTTATGGGCTATAGGTGGCAACAATAAACGAACAACTCATACGCATCGTTTAGACAACGTTGTTTATTATACACACCGCACGTTGTAAAACGCAAGTCCTATACAATTATTATGGGTGGGTACACATCGTTATTATTTTTAGGCGGCATTGCGTGTAAATAGACACGAATAAAAACGTTCGTACACGCGGACGGGGACGTCTCAGGCGAACATCTTCTTGACCATGTCGCCATAACGGGCGTTCTGGGCGTCCACGCCGCGCGCGGCCACGTCCCGGTATCGCTCGGCCACCGCGTTGCCGGGGTCGATGTCTAGGGCACGGACGGCGTCGGCCATTGCGGCGTCGAACATGCGGAGCTCGGCAGACGCCTGGCACCGGCGCACCAGGGCTTTGACGTTGCTCGGGTCGACGGACAGCGCCTTGCCGGACAGCAGACGGGCGTGCTCGTAGTTGCCCAGCCGCAGCTGGCAGGCGGCCATGTTGTTGCACACGGCCGCGTACATGGCGTCCCGGTCGGCGCGGACAGCGTCCACGTTCCGGATGAACAGCACCGCCCTGGCCGCCCGGTTGAACCGGTGGAACGCATCCGCGAACCGGCCCTGTCCGTACAGCCGGTTGCCCACGTCCTTATGCCGGGCCGCCTCGTTCAGTTTCATCTTGTCGTCACCGCGCCAACTCGCCCCGCTGGCCGCCTTCCGCACGGCCGACAGCCGGACGCGACCGGTGACGCGACCACCGCGCCCGTCGCCCACGCAAAACTCCCGAAGCTCGCCCGGCCGCATGCAGGTCACCACCGCCTCCAAGCCCCTGTCCACCGCGCAGTCCGCTTCGCCGAGCACGAACACCTGCGTCGCGCGGTCCGTTCCGCCGAACCACGCGGACGGGCCGCAGTCGGCCGACGGAATCTGCAGCCGCACGTCCGTCAGCTCGACGGAACACTCGTCACCGGTCAGCGGCCGGAACACGGAAAACGGCGGCGGTGACTCGTCGGCCAACAGGCGCTGGTCGATCACCTCGTAAACGGGAATTCTGTTCATTTCTGCAGCCGTTGGCTCGCTCGAGGACCTCAGGCAGGTACTGGATCTACAAGATTTCCAAAGAAGTCCCTGCAAAACCCCACGCCACTATCATTAATATAAACACCCGTATGAGTTTACGCAGCAGCAGGTCCGAACATCACATTAAAGTACAGGGACAAATCCAAAGGGGGGAGCTAGGGACCCAGCCCCCCTGCAGACATAAGAGCACCCATTACTGAATACTGCCATTCATTATAAATACTGTGTATTGTATTTGTGTTGTTGCCCCCTTCCAGAACTATATTCTGGATCCGTGCCTATTAAGTATACAATATTATAAGTTTATACTAGGTTCATAATAAATACAATTTAAAAAACCTTGATTTAATATTACACAACTTAGAATAAAAAGAAAATTTCAAAATACAGTACCTATAGGCGTATAGACAGAGTTAATGGTAAACTGTAAACCTTATAACCTTAGAGATAACCAAGCATTTTGTATCGAATAGATCAACATTCATAGACGGAAATCCATTAAAATTTCAGGAGGTTAAGATTTTCAATATAAATGCGAGAGGCGGGAGGGCTTCGATCCCATACAACTAAAAAGTTTTCTGTTTTAGGGGGCTTATTTGGATATTTGGGATTCAAGCCCCCACTCCCCAATTTCCGCCAATATAAACATTGTAAAATTTGTTGCATTCTCGGGAGATGAAATTAATGTCTGTAAGTCTGTGCCTAGAAACAAGAGATTATAAATTAAGACCGTCTTGAATATTTTTAGGGGTGAAATAGAGAAAGAGGTAACTGGGTATGGCAACTATAGTGTATCCATTGTATTTTATATGGGCAATAAATCGTATCAATCATCTCTTGACAGCGCTCGAACGATTGAATAAGGCTGACAAGTGGGATATATAATATTTTGAGACAACGATCGTTTTTGAAATGTTTTGAGTTCCTTATTAAAAAACTAAGATTTCCTAAGGCTTTTGACCAAGTTTGTTCAATATACGAGGAAAACTGCAGATTTAGCTGAATATGACCACAAGATCTTTAACATTGCTTATTACTTCAAGGCTAACGCCAAGAATGAAATACTCATTTTTTTAGTTTTTAATAGAACGATACAAAATAATAATATACAAAATTGTACAATTGAAACTGATCAAGCTATATAACGTGATTTTAGATTCTGAGCAGAGCGATGAATGTATTGATTTTACAATGTTGTTTTTTTTCCCGTCTGTCACACGTTTTAGGACAGTAAAAGTGCTTCGATTTTCTTCATTGAGATTCTACGAAGAATTAAAATCATTTCCTATAGGAAAGTTAATATAATTGATACATAGGGAAGTAAAAACAAAAATATTTTTCAATAATTTTCCAACACGTCACTACAAAAAAAAAAAAAAAAAATTAAGGAAAAAACGGGAATTTTCAAGTAAAACCAATTTTTGACAAAACTTATTTTGTTTTTTAGTATAACACAAAAAATAATTACTATATACATCAAATGAAATTAACACAAAATGTTTAAATTACTATTTTCTATAGGTACACCATAAAATTTTCAATATATTTTGACTCTTTTTAAGCTATAAATAAGCATAAGAAATATTCGGTTCACTTACGCATTTTTTTTTTTTAATTGTAGATAAAAAATTTTTTGTTCGGACAAAAAACTTGAATATTATTAATATAAAATTCCTCATAACTTGTTAGTAAAAATTTAAAAATGTTGAGTGTAAGTTTATAACAGTTTTTAACAAGGTGGTTTAACAGCGTGTTTATAGCACACTGATTCAGTTTAATAAATAATATGTCGAATCAGAGGTCCGCTGAACATTACTGTTAATATCACTTATAAAATTATAACTAATAAATTATTAAATTAGTTTATCGTTGTAGAATACTGGGTTGCTTTCCTCCCAATCCCGCCCTTGCAAGCTAAAACTTAAAACAGTCTACTTTAGTTTATAAATATGGAGGCTGTTATTAAAAAATACATTCAGGTCACAAAGTGCGTTTTTTTGAAAAACAAAAATCAAATGAGATAAATATGAGTGTTCCGTGTTAAAAAATAATTGAAGTTGAAGTCTTGTACACACGATAATTTTATAAATGACAATATTTATGAGTAATTCATTTATCAAAAAATACTCATTATTTCAAAAACTATAAATATTTTTTAAAATGTTATTTTTACATGATTAAAAACTATTATCAAACAACATTAATTGAAAAATTGATATATTTTCAATTTTTTTTTTCGTTGTTTTTAATTTTTTTAACTTTTTTAACTGAATACATATATCTGTAATTCCATATTCCTAAGTAGAATGTTATGGAAGTATTTCGATTTATAAACATCAAATTTCGGACGAGTAGTTAACTAGTAATAACTTTAAAAGTATTTAAAGCTTAGATGTGTCGAACATCTAACCAATATTTAGTGAGATAATCTCTGGCCACTTCACTCAGTCCCGTCTAACTTTAAATAGGTATAACTTATAAAACTTACGTATAAAATATTCACCCAAAATTAAATTTTTATACATCAAAGTACTCAGAAAAATATTGTTTTGAAATAAGAAATTACATATGTATGTTATCGTTCAAAAAAGTAAAAACTTAAAAATAACAATAGAGATAAAAAATATAATTCATTTTCAAAAATTTTGTTGCATGGCTTAAAATGACGTAAAAATATTTTTATTAACGTTGGGAGTTTTTGAAAATAGAATAATTTCGATAAAAGAATCGTTCAGCACCTATATAATATGTGCGATGTACTGACGTGATATTTCGGAGGTTTGACTACAGGAGCAAGTTCAAAGGAGTCAGCGGGCCTTCCCTGGGAGTATTTATCTGCATTCTACGAGCGACGCCTAATGCTTCAACATCAACGGGTAATGACTGATGAGTGGCCCAGAAATAAAAGTATTGCAGGCATTATCAGGATTCGTGTCATTCACGGTTACCTATCTGTAAAACACGATATACATATTACACGTGTGTATGAGGTGATACACTGGGCAGTTTGAGTAAGAGATGGTCATTTTTTATTTTTACCTACCTACGACGTCAAAAGTTTATGTTTAAACAGCTATAGACATAATTTGTGCGCTACGTACACGACAAGTGCCTATAAATCATCAACACGTCTTGTGTCCAGCTCTTGCGGGTGGTTGTCTCGTGAGTAACGTTGACGACCTCCATCTGCGGGAATACACCGATCCGATCGAGCAACAAGTGCATCAAGAGAAATAGACCTACAAAACAATCACCGTCGTCGGTTACCTTAAGAATTACATTATTGTTTGCACTCGACAACAAGACAAGCCGACTACACCTAACTTTTTTCTACTGGTGCTTTATGTGTGTGTGATAGAGAAAAAGAGAGAAAAGCCGATTTGCATTCAATTTGAACACAATCCTAACACCTCTGTACTATATGTCTAAGTAAAATCATAAACCCATGGTAGCGTCTTCGTTTATATACTATACCGAAAATAATGACACGAACACCAAGACGTATACGACTGAACGAGGCGTTATTATAAACTATAATAATATTGAATTAGGTGGTCTTGTCTAAGTAATCTGTCTGAAACGTTTCATCAAATTTGTCTTCCGTCCGATAGAATGGATCGTAAAATACTCTGGCGTTATTCACCAGAGCGTATTCAAATTCAAAACCTGAAAATAAAACACAAGGCAATCTGAACATTTATAACTTATTTCAAACTAGTTACAGTTAGCCTTAACACATATTGAATATCGTGAAACGCTACTATGCCAGTAATATGTCGGTGTATACATTATAAATGTATTTAAATAAAAAAATATATAGATTTGATTAAATCACAATTATTTGATAATACACTAAATATGTCATACTAATTATACCATGTGTAACAAATAATTCAGTTACAACACTATTTCAGAGTAGTTTCCTCTGCGTAATTGTTTATTATTTTTACACAGTAATAATAATTTCATTGTTTCTTTTATCTACAAATAAAATTTATTTATAACACACAATATCAAAACGTGTTTTTGAATTAATTTTTATGGATTAGTTTATAACTGTAATTCAATATTGTAGTTCTAAATATTATTTTTTATTAAATGAACTTCATTTTAAGTTCTGTACAAATTCCACACCAATTCTGTTTAATAATAACTAAACATAATATTGAGACTTTATAGCGACTATAAATAGTTAAATACAAAGAATTATATGATTTATAAAAATGTTTTAATATTCTCTAAAATGCACAAAGTATAATTTAATTTTAATTGTTTAAAATTTGAAATCTTTATATTTTTTGCTTGTTTTTGCTTCTTGAGCAGCTTTTCGTTTTTGTCCTTTTTTCTTTTCGGTCTCCGTGCCATCATCTTCCCTGCCCTGTTGGTCCTTCATTCTTTGCTCATATCTAGCTGCCATAGCTTCTACATCTCCAGCTAATTCCAATTCAGATGGATCTAAACTAACTTCAACTTCACCAGGTTTATTTGCTGCAGCAGTTGGTATATCATACATGTGTGTAGATGCCATCATAGAGCCACGAACAGTGTCTACTTTCTTTTCTGGTAAAACATGGTAGAGTGGTTGTTGTTCACTACTTTCCATTTCAGATTCAATCTTTCGTTTTCTTAATTCAATATATTCAGGTGTTTCATAACCACTTGGTAATCCAGACATAATTCCTGATGGTGTAGCTAGGCCTTCAGCAACCGGTGTGGCCAGACCACTAGCATCAATTGCTACTTCTTCAGTTTCCTTTACTTCTTCTTCCTCTTCTTCTTCTTCGCTTTCTTCTGCATCCGATTCTGAATCTGGTTCTCCCCACATAGATTTATCAATTTGCTCTTCAGCTACATGGGATTCATCATAATCAGATGGTGTACCAAACACATTTCCATAAAGAGGTCGACCACGTTCATCTACAGGAGGTTTACCCCAACCACCAGCATGATATCCAAAAGAACATCCTTCAGGAATAGGAGCATTAAGACCAGGGATTTTAAGAGCTGGATAAGATGGCGGTGGACCATAACGTTGCATAGCAATAAGCCACGGTGGAGGGACTTTATGAGCGTTATGACCAACCGGCATACCTAATGCAGTGCGCAATTCAGCACTTAAATCACCAGGTTTCTTTTCTCTAAGTTTAGTCTCATATTCTTTGCCTTCATAATACAAATCACCATGAAGAGATAATCTTGGTTTAGTTTGCAATTTAAAAAATGCGTCATGTAATTTTTTATAATCAATATCTATTTTTCCCATTTTCGGTCTAACCCTTTCTCTCATTTTATTTTTTAATGATTTTTCATCTTCTTTTTCTTGATGGGCAGCTCTCATTTCCATGATACCTGTACGCTTAATAAAATCAGGTAAATCAAATGGTGGTTTTTCAATACCTCGTTTACCTTGTAAATACTTACGCTTGAAGCACCAATGGCGAGGTACAGGTACCGTATTACGATGTGCTTTTAACTGTATTAAGAGATGAGGATCTCTGGCAGTCACATCATGCATTTCTACAACATCTGGTCTAGAAACAAGTTGCTTTAGTTCAGCTACACTTAAACGAGTAACCTTTTTAAATTGCCTTCTCGACAATTTATCAGGACCACTCTTCTGATTTTCTCCATCTTTATCTTTACCATCATCATCATCTTCTTGCTCAGGAAGCTTAGGCACTTTCTTTAAATCTAAACTGGGTAAATTAGCTTCTTGACCACCATCTTGATCTACTAATTTTTGTTCTGGTTCAGGAATTTTGAAATTCTCAAACACTTTAGCATATTGCCTATACATAGGTACAAGGTTGAATACACTCAAAGTTTCTTGTATGTATTCAACCTCAATATCTAATTTTTCAATCTTGTTCTCTTTGTCTGAAGACGATGATGTTTTATTTACTTTTTGCTCATTTTTTAACTGCTTCTTCTTTTTTTTCTTATACTTTTTCTTCCTTCTTTTAGCTACTTTACGATCTTTAGTAGACATTTTAACTACTTGTTCTTCTTCATCTTCATCATCATCATCATCATCATTATCATCGTCCTCAACATCTTCAATTGTAGGCTGTACTACTTCAGTGTTGTCTTCTTGTGAATATTCTGTTGCTTGAATATAGTTCAATGCTTGTTCGAGGGCTGGGGGAAGAGCAACATCTTCACCAGGTGGAATTAGCAAATCATCTTCAAAAACTTCTGGCTCATACATAATTGAACCACACAAGAAATTTGAACAGATATTTTAATTATAAAATAAGCTTACGGTAGTGAGTATTTTTTGAAAACTCTCGAGTACTGTTGAATGAGTACAGGTATAGAAGTTCTGTTTCTTAAATGTGGAACACAATCACTATTTCTACCAACAATCACCACATTTACACCTAGAAACATATGAATTTAATTATTAAATATAAATTGCATGCCATATACTTATTAAATGTAAAATAATTACAAAAGTAATTATTATTAGATAAAAGCTATCAGCATTCAGCAACTGAAATTATGTTTGACAATAACTTGAGATTCAAAACATTTTACAAATTAGTAATCAATTACAGATAATATCATCGGCTTAGAGCAAAAAATCATTAACGACAAAATTTTGATTTTTTTATTAGACCATCTGGTTTATAAACTTGAAGTCTATGATTTATGTAGAGGCATTAAACATCAAATTATTAGTTAAAACCGGGTTTTTTTTTAATTTACTTATGGTGTTAAATACAATTTTTATAACTAAAAATGAATTTACTAAATATTGTTGTTTTGCTATTAGTGAGTTTTTGCTTTGAGTCGACGATATGATTAATTATTTAGAATTAATTCTACATAGTTACTTATAAAAATATGAACATAATATTTAGGTTTTGTATTCAGATTGAAAACTAAAATCCATATCTATAAAATATACCATTGAATTAGTTAAATTGTTAGTTATCAACCTGCTTACAGGTGACTGCTGTTGTACTCTGATTTTTTATATGTACTTATACCATAACAAAACTTTCTATAAAATAATAATAATAAACTGTTTTAGTAACACAGTCAATAATTACTATTTCAAAATTATCAATTATAATACACAACTTAATAACATAAAAAAAATTTACTAAAAATCCTTGAATTGTTATTTCTTGAACACTTCACATATCGTCGGCTTAAAACAAAAAAACAATAACGGCAAAAAAGCATTTTTACTTTTAAAAATTGTATTTAACACAGATAGTAAAATTTGAAAAAACAAAAAAAAACAGGTTTTAACAAATAATTTGATGTTTAGTGCTATTACACAAATTATAGACTTCCAAGTTTATAAAGATGGCATAATAAATATTGTAATGAGCAACTCATAAAAATATATTTTTTACAATTTAATGTAAGCACTTAAAATCACTCGTACAATATAACAAGTCAACATTATGATAATAAAATAAAAATAGTTATAAATTTAACTATTATAATTTAGAAGACTCATTTACCATTTTTCTATAGTTATATCACATACTAAACTTACTTATATAATTATAATTATCAAAATACAAAGAAATATTGTGTTTTTTGATAAAATACTTCTAAGAGTCATTTGGTAGTACAACAATAACATGCAAAAACCAAAAATTAAATAGAAGAACAATAAAACTAAAATATCTTATACCCACACAAGAGTTGTAAGCAGGTTTGGTAAGAAATAAAAAAAATATATAATTTTATGTATCAAAAGTTCAATAGATTATTCTATAGCCCATAATGATTACAAATGACAATAATCATAAATAACGGTTTAACTATTACAGTAATCAATATGTTTAGTTTACGTGTTATTTTATAATTGATTATTTACATAGAAAGTGTCAATAACATATGCACACTGGAGATATTGGGATAGGTGACGCATAATATTCACATGATGAATTTCATATAAGTTTAAGCCTTAAGGAGTATTTGAACGTTCAAAGCTCAATTCGTTTTAAAATCAGTACACTATAAAAAAACAATTATGAACAACATACCATTTTATTTGATTCCATTCGAACTTCGAAATGAACATTTTTCAAACTCAATCCACCGAAAGTATTAAGTATAGAACTAAAGAACACCACACAACCACAAGGAAAAGTTATGTCGGTAGATTTCTTGTTAGTTGTTGATTAAGTGATAAATATTGAACAGATAACAAAATAGACGCCGTCAAAAACTAAGAGGTTGTAAATTTTCGCGCTATTTTTCGATTATGTTATAGGTTAGTTGGATTTCAATATTTCATCATTTGAGAATCAGCGTTGAATCGTAATTTTACTAGTAATCGTAATTTTTGTTTTAACTTTTAACTCTTTTAAGTCTTAAAAGTAGCATCTCACTCTTAAGTCTTAGTAACTGTTAACTGTTCGGCATCTTCGGACTGTTGGCTTCATGCTCACGATTGAAGAAGAAATTCTATTTCATTACTCATGGAATAGCTTAAGAATTAACCCATGATAAGATATTACTAATTTTACGTTTTTACTCTTTAATAAGGTAAGGGTACTTCACCATGATTTAATCTTTAACTATTTATTATTTAAAAAAATTACAACATACCAACTACTTACTAAGTATCTTTTTTCTTCCATTTTTAAGTTGCTTTTCAAATTTTAGCCACTCTAATATTCCATGTTCGATAGACCTATAAATAGTATTAAGGTATAAATCTAATGAATAATAAATATAAATAAATATGTAGGTTTAGATCAAATATCCATTCTTGAAATCCATATTTTTTTTTAGAAGTGCCCTCCCCCTCCCAATCCCAATTATTCATTACTTATAGAATAGATGCACAGTTGGGGGGAGTTTACTTATCTAAGGTCTAACGGTCTATTACCATCAAAGTATCAACCGAGTTGATAAATCATCTACGTAGGTACTACTAGATAGATTTACTAGATTAATTTATAGATTCTACTACTAGGTAGATTTAGATTAGTTACAAATATTATAAGCATAACAATAATAAATATGATTTTTCCATTTTTTATGGTAGTACCTACATATAGTTAACATTTTTTTGTATTTTATTGATCCGTATTTTAGTTAAATAATGTATACTAACATTATTTTATATATATTTATAATAGTCTATTTCATTTTTAGGTGTTGGGGTTTAAATCTTTAAGATGATTAAAATTCAAGACTCATCGCTTTCAAAAATGAACGATAATGAAAGTATATCTGACGATGAAGACGAAAATTTGACGTATGAACAACAAAGAGAAAAAAGAATGAAAAAAAATGAAGAAATGTTGGAGTGAGTTTTTTTATAAAAATTATTTTTCTTAACAGTTAGATGTATAAATATCAAGCCAATTGTTAATTATTTATATGCTTTTTAAACATATTTTAAAGTTGACATACTATTATGATCTAAAATCTAAATTCTTAAAATAATAACTTATGTATATAATTTTTAAATATATAATATACAAGTGATTTATTAAGCATGCTAACTACCATTTTCCCTATAATTATGAGTTTGAATTTATTCAAATTCTGATTTTTATAATATTTATATATTAGTATACATAGTTTTAATACTTTGATTTTTATGCCATTTAAACAGTGTCCTATGGTAATATAAACTTGTTTTTTCGAAATCAATGTCAACATTTACTGTGAATTTTTAAATTGATGATTTTGATGAAAAAGTTGGTTTATTTAATGAAACAAGTAGTTTCTAAGCTATTAAAATGTACATATAAAGAATAATAGTCTTTAAAATTATTTTACAAAAATATAAAATAGAGATCGTTATTTAATTTTGTAGGTATTTATATTTAGAAATTTGTTACAAATTACCTATAAAATATTAATAAATTATTAAATAATTTTGATCATTACCCCATATTTTCTTAAAACCATCGTCCTTAGTACAAAAAAATTAAATAAATTTGTTACTACTCATTTAAATTTTAAATTAGATTTATCAACATTTTCAAAAAGTAAAACGTTTAACAATATAGGAGAAAACACAGATTTTCATTTAAAAAAATAAGTTTATAATGCTAAAGTAAAGCCACAGAATACTTCTTTAATGGTACAATAATCTATGTATTTGAAAATACAGTTCTTGAGTACTTATGGGTTCTTAAAAATTCCAAAAATCAGAATGCAATTTGAATATATTCATTATTAAAGAAAAAAATGGAGCATGTTTAGTATATCACTCTATATAATATTAATATGAATATTGAATTATGATCAAGCATTAAATTATAAATGTTTTTTATGTAATTTTTTAATGAATTAAATAATGTATATTATTATTTCAGTATACTTGGTGTAAATCAAGCTGCCAAAACATTAGCAGATTGCTTACAAAAACCCACTCAAGTTAAAAGAAATAGACTGAAAAATAGTACAAGCTTGTAAGTATTAAATGTTTTGACAAAATTATTTGAATAATTTTAATTCAATCTTCTAATATATGTATTTTTTCAGAAAACCTGAAAGACGTTCACTGAGAATAGCTCAATTACCTGCACCTCAAGATTATCAGCTCCCTGAGGAATCTGAATTAAAATCTAACAATTCTGAAAGCTCTAAGAAATATGATTCTTATGAAACTAATTTTAAAGATCAAGGTAAGTGTGTTTATATACTTCAGCTACTTATTTTTTTTTTTATGTTTAACACTTGTTAACTATTCTTATTTTACTCTCAGTAAGAATAGTTAATTAGAATTATTAATTATATTTTACCAAATAAATTATTGTAAAGTATAATTATGAATTAAGATTATTCTATTTATTTAAGATACCATATCATTCCCAGAAGAAGACACTGATTTTGTTGATAAACTGAATGATGACTTAGCCATTAAAGAAGCTGTAAATGATTTTCATATGTTACCAAGTCATAGGTATGCAATAAGTTTTAAGTCAATAATTTGTATTTTCCCATAATGCCATAAATTGGGAAAATATCTTTTATTACTAGGAAAATGTGCCATACTAATTTTATTTGTTATCTTGTTTTTCTATGTGCTTTATTTTGCATTCTTACTACAAAGAGTATATTTTTCTAAGCCTTTTTATAAATTTATAAAAAATTTCATTTTTTACTATTAATGTTTAACGTTATTTTATATAGATTTGTTCATGTGTTAAAAAGTCTTGATATGAATATACCATCATTAAAAGTATGTGAAAAACGTATCTACTCTCTTGCTATTCATCCTTCAGAAACATCTCTGATAATTGCAGCAGGAGACATGCGTGGACACATGTGTAAGGCAAAACATATAATTAAATATTTTTACTATGGAATTAATCATATAACAATAATGTTATTGTAAATATGTCTCAACTCAAAAGTAATAATTCAATTTGTAGCTTTATACAACAATAGAAATTCAGAAATGCGTGAGTATAGACTTCATGATGCTCCTATAAATTGTATTTCATTTTGCACTTGGGATCCATACAAGATGTTTTCAACTAGTCATGATGGGTCGGTCAGATGTGGCGACATTGTTAAACGAACTTTTGATGTTGTCAGTAAAATTGTTCTTGATATGTTTTTAATAATGTTAAATAAAGTTATGTATTTAATAAAATAGATCTATAAGACAGAATGGAAAAGTCAAAGTAAATCAAAAATGAACCATGCCACATGGCACACTGAATTTGATAGAAATCTTCTCATAGGAAATGGTATGTTCCCATGCCTGACATTCGTTAGTTGTTACACATTCTATATCAAGTTTTTACTATTATATTTAAATGTTAAAGGTTCTGGTCATGTAGATATGATTGACGCGCGAACACCAGACAAAATTATTAACACTGCCTGGTGCCATCAAAGATCTGTGCGTACAGTTCAATGTCACCCATTAGAAAAACATCACTTTTTAACTTCATCTGGAATTGGGTAATTACTAATTGCTGTTATAAATATTATATTCACAACTAAAATTACAGTATTTAAATGTACTTTTATAAATCTTCAGCTTTATAATATATGTTATGTATTTTTATAATATTTGTTTCATTCACCAATAAAATTAAATTTTATGTATACTTTTAGAGAGGTTTCTTTGTGGGACACAAGAAATATGACTGTTAAATCGATTGATCCAGTTTTACAATTTGAACATCCTAAATCATTGACAAGTGCATTTTTTTCTTCTTCTGGTTCTAAGATGATATCTACATGCAATGATGACAAGATTAGAATTTTTAATACTAGTAGATTAAATTCAAGTGCTACAAGTAAGTCCAAAGATCTTAATGATTTTCTATAAAAATGTTCAATAAATTGTTGATTTTTTAAAGTCAGAACTATCAGGACAAAAATTTAATTTTTAAATATGTTATAGTAATTTTTTATTAATTAACCATTGATTGATAAATATAAAAATTAACTTTTTGATTATTTAACATGCATCCTTTTGCCATTTTACTAGACACTAAAAATTAGCATTTTTCTATGCAGTTTTAAGTAAAAAAAATACATTTAAGTATTGCATCCAAGTGAAGTCACTTTTTTTGTGTTTACCAAAGCTATACTTTGTTCAACGAGAGATCACACCATGGACTAATAAAAATCGGTTCTGCACATCTTCTCACAGCACCATAGAGGAACTTCTTTCGATGACGAGGGTGCTTAGAATTGGTGTGTTCTCTCTCTAAACAGAGTATAGTTAGCAATATTTATAAAATATTAATTATTTTTATATTTTTTTTTTAGAACCCATAAATATAATTCCGCATAATAATCATACAGGACGATGGCTTTCAGTATTTAAAGCTAAATGGAATCCCGGAAGAGATAATGAATTCTTTGTTGGATCAATGATATCACCAAAAAGAGTATGTTTATGAATAATTAATATTCAACTATATTAAAAAATGTTTTTAGCAGAATAATCTTATAAAGTATATACATTCCATTTAATAACTAAAGGAAATTGGTAGTAGGACTATAAAAATGTATATAAATATTTTGATTGATGATATATATATTCAATAATTATATCTTAATAACTAAAATTTAGATTTGTATGCAATATAAATAAAAAAAAAAAATTACTTAAAATATTAAAATATTAAAAATATACATTTTTATATAGAAAAATGTACTAAAAAATGTAATGGGTTTTCACCTAGTTTGTATCAAAAAAAAAAATTATATTCATATAGTCCAACTGTTTCCAATAAAACGTTAATGGTTTGTACTTAAAATATTTTTATTCATAGAAAATTACCTTTCATCCTTTACAGAAATCATTGATACGTATTTCATACATAAATAATTATCTTTTAGTTGTCTCTTCAATTAATATTTGGTTCATACTCTTTTAATGGATTTTATCAATTTGTGGCATAAATACAAATAAAATTGGGATTAATTGATAATTTAACACAACATAAAAAAGGAGATAAAAATAAAAAATGATATTTATTAGTTAAAAAAGCAAATAGTGTTAACCCATTAGAATAGAAATAAAATACATTTATATAGAATTATTTTTCTATCTTAAAAAAAAAAAGGCATTTAAGTGTACGGTTTGATTTTTAATTAAAACAATGTTTGTAATGGGTTACTGATTTCACAATGAATTAATCATAGTATAAAAAACATAAAATTGTAAATAACATTAGTAATATATTTTATCTATATATGTTTAATATATTACCTATTTAATTTTTATCAAATGTATAGTATTATTTTATTAAAAAATTAATTATTTAAACATACATTATATTAATTTCTTATGTATTTTCAGATACAAGTTTATAATTGTGCCGGACATGAATTGCACAATCTAATCTCTACAAATATGACTACTTATTGTCCAGTCATAGAAGTACATCCCACTCAGGCTATTTATGTCGGAGGAAATGCATCTGGTCGTTTACATATATTTAGCACCAAGGAACAACTAACATAAAAATTTCATTTTCCAAATTATTCAATTATACTTTTTTATATTAATAGTTTAACAAGGTAGCATTTAATAATATTAATTTTCTTTACAAATACAAATTTATAGTTTATTAAGCCTTATATTATCTGCTGAAAGTAAAAATAAAGATATCATTTTTTTGTGATATGGTATTTATATATTATATATTTAGCCATTGTATTGTTTTATAACATTGTACAGCAAAAAGAATAATATCAAAATTAATTATTATGTAACAGTCAAAATTTAATTATTCATATTATGCGTGATATACTATGTGTACAATGTATATAAGTTGTAGCCTTAACAAATTTAAATAAAAATTTGTGGTTACCTTCCTAACTAGTACTTCCCATATTTTTGTTTAACTAGTATGAGATAATTTTTTTATTAATGTAACTTATTTAAAAAGCCTTCTGTATCATTATGCATTGAGTAGAAGAAATAATCGCATAATTCTTAAATTATATATTGTAAGCTAAAAACATGTTATATAATATACAGCATAAATATTAAACCATTAAAAAGAAAATACACTTACAACACAGATTTTTATTTTTATAATTAAATGTTTGTTTTTGTTTTACTGTCAAATATCTAACTGGTATTCACTAAATATCTACAATATTGAAATTTATCCCAAGATCATTTTCAATATTAGTTCTGCAATTAATGCAGACATCAAACTAATGGGTAGTAATATTAAACTCAACATATGTAATTATGATTATATTAAAAGTTGGTGATGAATTTATAACTACAGACTAAGATAAAATAAACTGGAAAAGCCTTATAACTGGGTAACTTAAGGGTCTCTAGGAACACGTCACATGTGGGGGGAAACAGTACAGGGATGCAATAATTTCTTATTTAATAAAATAAGATTTTATTGAATCCAATTTTTTTTAGATTATCAACAGGATTACCCTTTTTTTTAAAAAAATCATTTTTTGAATCATACATATTATGAATACATATCATGTGTTGTCTATTAGTATGAGTTCAACGTTATTATTTTTCATAATATGAAACATTTTTTTACTAATTACAATTTTACATTACTCCAGAAAATATATCTAATAAATTACCCATTTACATAAATTAAAAAAAAAGTTAAAATTTAGTTATGCTTGGTAAGTATATAGAATGTATGTTTTATAAAAGAGGAAGAAAGAATTATTTATACAAATAAAAATAAAATAACAATTAAGTGAATGGAAATAATATATTGGTTTCATACATTTAAATATTCCCCGCATGACAATAACGAAGATTAAATATTGACTTAAGTCAAATATGAATTCAATGGCTGTATAGTTTATTTCACATTAAAAATAAAAACATTTTATTATGATCACCGTTTAAGATCTCCAAGGTCTTCAATGTAATCTTCATCAATTTCAGGCCATTTTTCAGGTATTATATCAAACAAATCATCTTTGACATCACCTTGTATGACAATTTCATCCTCACCTGTCACACTTGATCCACAAGCAAATTTAGTACCAAAAAATTTAGCAGCAACTTTTAAATCAATGTTAAATGTACTCAAGCCAGTTACAACAGTAACAGATTTCTTTTTGCCTCTTGGTGCTCTGGATAAACATACCTAAACAATGTCGATAAATACATAAGTTAACTAATTTTGAGTTAATGTAAATGTTTTTTTGAAGTCAGCTTACTTGTTTGGGCCCATCATCTTTCTTCTTTGACTTCACTATACCTTTTCCACCACGTTTTTGACGTTTTTTCTCATCAGAGTCATCACCTCCAGCAGTTCCACTACATGTCATGATTCTATTAAACTCATCAGGTAAATACTTTTCAAGCCATTCCCGACAACGATCTGTGTCTGAGGAAAAATCACAGTATTCTGGTGGAAGTGAACAGTTACCGCAATAAAACACTTTCAAAGGATATGATGGTTTGGAATTTGATTCTTCTTCAGCCATGTTTCTTAAGGAATAATTATGTTACCTACAAAAACAAATAGACTTTATAATCAATTATTTATTTATTATTGTAATTCTAATAATGTCTCTTTTAAAAATAAGTATATACTCAAGTAATAAACTATTTTCTTATTTTCATTTAGTTAAACAAATTTAAAAAATAATTATAATACCTAGCATTAGTAATTTATAAATTGTTTTAGAATACATGAATACATACAAGTATGACAAAAAAGCTAACTACCAACAGTTAATTAATAAATTTATTGAAAACGATTTATAATTTTCAAAACCATCTAAATAAAAGGTTTCCACTTCATCAAGTGTGCAAAGATTTTTCCTTACTTGAAATGTAATTTAGTATATGTTAAAAATGATTATGACTAATGTCACTGACTAGGATATTTTAAAGAAATTTGAAAGTATTTTGAAGAGTCTTAGCCTTCTTATCACTATTTGAGCCACTATACAAATTGTAAATCATATTATAATATAATATACATAGCAGTAATAAGACTTAAAAATATCTACTTACTTTAAAATGTATGTATTTTATGTACAATTATTTACAGAATGAAATTTCAACGATGAATAATTACAAAGTAGTGACTAAAAATTAAAAAAATTAAGTTTAAATTAAAAATTATTGTATATCAAAGAATTTCTATCTTATCAATTTTGAAATAATCGTAATCAAGACCGTGGTATAATTAATTAAAAACATAACCTAAGTTTGACAACATGAACAATTTATATTTCATGTAACATTTTTTTTGGCGGTAAATGAGAAATCTACACAACACTATCAGTCTATCACTCAAATTTGTAATTATTTTTTATCTTTAATAAATTATTTTTTCGGCGTTCTGTAGAGAACGTACTGCATAAATAGATACATGCTACATTCGCAGTGCATACTGAATTCTTCATTACAATTTGTTTGTTTGAAATAATTAACAACCGACAGACTTTTGTGAAGTTTTCAATCATTTGAAATTTGTAAGTTATAAACAATTATTACCTACGTTCCAATAATCGTTTGTTTGATGTTTCTTAATATTAAACAACAGTTTCTAAGGTCTTCGTATTGAACACCACACAATTAATATCAATCTTTGCTACTATAGTTTTAGGATCTATCTTATTGAAAATTATAATCAGAATGAACAATAATTAATGTCATTGTTACGATAATGTAAACATAAAAGGAACTATTTTTATTTAATTAATTTGAATCGTGTGTGATGTGTATTTACAACAATTTACAACTTTTAAATGAAAAATATTGATATATTTATTTTTTAGAAACTTATGACACTAAAAACTAACCGGTATGCGATACATAGTTTATCAATAACAATTAAAATATTGATATCATATTTTTATTCATATGGGTGGTAGAAAAATAAACTATATAGAGGAATAAACGATACACTTTTAACAATGCGCCCAGGTGTGTCAATAGTAAACTAATACTCAATCATTTGTTGTGAAATTTCATAAGATGGTTTAGTGAATTTTAATAAGCTATAATATTGTGCTTTATGTTTTAGGTTTTTAAATTTTTATAAGTAATTGAATTGTTATTATTTGCACTTTATTTTTATATTAATAAAATTTGAAAAAATATATATAGCATACATTTGTTATACTTTTTGTTTTATGGATTATCTGTATTAGTATGATTCGTTACATTAATTATTTTTTAATAATTACTATTTAAATATTTTGTACTATTATAATTTTATTGTATTATAGGAATTATAATTGTTATGGATTCTTTTCTAAAAACCGGAAAAATCAACCAAGATCAACAATCGACTAGCAGTGGTCTAAAGAGTAAAGATGGATCACGAGGAATTTCTGATAGCAGCACACCTTGGGTGGAAAAATATCGACCTCGTACAGTCGATGAGGTTTCTGAACAGTCTGAGATTGTGGCTGTACTAAAACAATGTTTAGAACAAGGTGCTGATATGCCTCACTTATTGTTTTATGGACCACCTGGTACAGGTAAAACTAGTACCATAATTGCAGCTGCTCGCCAGCTGTTTGGAGATATGTATAAAAACCGTATGCTTGAACTTAATGCATCTGATGATCGTGGTATTCAAGTGATTCGAGATAAAGTTAAAACTTTTGCGCAGCTTACAGCTTCTGACCGACGACCAGATGGTAAACCTTGTCCGCCATTCAAAATTGTTGTGTTAGATGAAGCTGACTCGATGACGGCACCTGCTCAAGCAGCCCTTAGACGTACTATTGAACGAGAAACAAAAACTACTAGATTCTGCCTTATTTGTAATTATGTGAGTTGCATTATTGACCCATTGACGTCCCGTTGCTCCAAGTTCAGATTTAAACCTTTATCGCATGATATAATGCTAACTCGTCTTGAGCACATATGTAAAGAAGAAGGAGTAAAATGTGCACCACGGGTGCTGGCACGATTGGTTGATGCTTCCGGTGGAGATATGCGTAGGGCAATTACATCACTGCAAAGCACTGCTAGATTAAAAGGAGATGATGGTATTGAAGAAGTAGATGTTCTAGAAGTAGTTGGTACTGTGCCAGATGTCTGGTTAGATCGTATGATAGAAATGGCTCATATGTACGACTATCAAAAAGTGGATGGTTTTGTGGAAGATTTAATATTTGAAGCCTATTCAGCATCTCAAATTTTAGAGCAATTGCATGATAAAATAGTTTTTTCTACAGATTTAAAAGATCAACAGAAGGCATTAATTTGTAAATCCATTAGTATTTGTGCTTATAGACTACAAGAAGGATGTAGTGAATATGTCTCTCTTTTACATTTATTATGCTCAGTTGCTAAAGCATTAAAAGGTTAAAATTAAAAAGGAAGATTGTAACTTTTTTTATTTTTATTAAATTCAGATTATTTCTTTGTATTATAAAATAAGAAGTATATTCCTTAGTACAGTTCTGTATTAATGTTTTTATAATCCTCTATATTTTTATAATTCATTTATTTCTTTTCACAATCACAATGTCACTCATTACAACCAGTATACTAAATATACTTTTTAAATGTATTTAAGTAATTACTTAAAATTATATGTAAATTTATCAAATCTTTCAATATTACACTTACTATAATTTTTTAAGAAATCTTAAATACATAATTGCATTTCAATAATCAATGTATATTATATGTTGAATTACAATTATAATAAAAACTCAATAAGGAAATCTTAAATAGATACTTATCATAAAATATTCCTCTTAGACCTTAGCTGTAGATTTTTGACTGAGATTTGATTCACTGTTTTAGTGTTTAATATTTATCAATATTCAATATTATGGTGTATCTTATAAACGCTATAGTAATGTACCTACAGTTTTGTATTCTCAGTTTCAAATATACTACATAAAGGACATAGTTTAAAAAACATTTATATAAATTTGTTATTTTTACTAGTCTATACTCTGCAGGTATTTTAAATACAATTTATAATATTATTTAATAAAACAAAGTTATTTCTTCTATGTTAGTTTTTTTATTCTACTGTTTATTTTTGTATTTGTAGTAATATAATTGTATGCAATGCATTCATAAATATTAGTTTATTTGTTAAATATTTCAAACAAGACAAATAAGATTATTTCTAACTGCATAGTTATTAATAATTATTTTCATAAAGTAATCTGAGGCTTGAGATCCCCCCCCCCCCCAACTAAATTTATCGAGCTCCGTCAATGTATAGAATGCATATGAATTTAAATATACCTACATTTGCTTATTATCGTTGTTTTATGGGTGCTTCAACGAACTAAGATTTTGGGAAGCAACACACTTAGATTTTTAATTTAATTTCTAAAAACGAATTACTGTATGCACTGTATCCCGACTACAATAAATATTAGGGATGTGTAGTTCATGAGTGAGTCGACTCTTTTAAGTAAATTGAATAAATTTAATCAGCAACTCGGCAATACAATGCAACACTACCAAGTACCGAATACCAACACTGCTACTTCCAAATCTGAAATTATCATAGTAAAATTTTAAAACCCGTCCAGCTATCATCTGTATTATGAAAAGTCAACACAATCCCGGTTAGGACCTCCGCACGTATATTCATAAATCGTGGGCTTATGGCGATGCTATTTTGAGTTCTGATAAGTGATAACAGTACACAAACAATATGTGTTTGATAATTTATCCTGCAGATAATTTTTTATTTCCAAAGCTCAATTTAAAGATGCAAGGTCACTTTTTTGATGACATTCCTGTAATTCAAAGAGCTTGTATAAAGCAGTTAAAGGCAATAACGCAAAATGAGTTCTCCAGAGTAGGCCTGTGCGATTTTTTTTATTAATCGATTATTTTAATCGATTATTCGATTAATCGATTATTTTTAACGAAGGATAAATAATCGAATAACCGATTATTCGATTAATCGATTATTTTTAACGAAGGATAAATAATCGAATAACCGATTATTCGATTAATCGATTATAATCGAACATTTAACTAATATTCGGTTATTGT
>JACXSJ010000950.1:75520-138783 GCA_014851325.1 Pentalonia nigronervosa | reverse complement strand
TGGGTTTTTTTTTAGGGGGGGGGGGGATAACAAAAGACATCTAAATAGATTCACTTATAATATACGCTACGGTTTTTTTTTTTTTACCGTAATGCGCTACTCTTCACAGTAAGTTTTTTTTCGGTGGGAGGAGTAAAAAGGTGATATCCGTTTTCATTCAACATGTAATGTTCGATCAAAATTAAATTTTTGCAAAAAATAAGTGTTTTACATGTTTTTATTTTACTTTTTAAATCAGTGGCATATATTAACTTTATGTCAAACATTTTCGGAGTGTATAATTATTGATGCGTAAACAACGAATATTGACCGATCATTTGAACAAGTGTAATGTAATGTAGTGTAGTATTATGGAACCAAAAATTTGATTAATTTTCAAATAGTAATGAGTTAGTTATTGAGATATAAAATTCAAAACAAGGGTTATCTATGTGAATACGATACGCGTAAACATATTAGAAATTAAGAATATGTTATGTTTTTATATACTATTACAAAAATATCCTGTGCACATCACATCGACGTAATTTACATTATGAATTTGTTGTATGGCTGTATTGTAATAGATACATCGCGTATAAACTACAGTGCCTATAAATTATTATAATATTATGTCAATAAGTTCGTCGTCCAACGATGTATCGTAGTTTTAAATAATAAAATACCATCCGTAATTACAACATTAAAAACTATAAAACAACAATACTTAGATATTTATGTGCTAATAACGGTTCACTGCAGTGTACTGCGTACATACGACAATTTTACCTATATTATTACATCCTATAAGTGGGCAAGTACGAACCCGTAAATAAAAACCATCGTCCGTGACACTAAAATAGTTGTATTCAATTTTTTACTATTAATAAAAACTAAATTGATGTCAGCGATTTTTTATTCAGCTTATTTTAACCCCGGTGTTTTTGTCGAAAAACAAATTAGAAACGATTAAAAGTCTCAATACTTTTGACGGTAATTAATTCAATAATTTATAACAACGCCACAATGGAATAGTAATTAACAGTAATTATATAATACACTTATAATTTTATATGTATATAAATATTTTCATTGTAATATAATAATTTAGGTCATGCAGTTTTGTAACTTTCTACAAAATTTTAATACCTTCATATTTAGTTAGATTTGCAACAAAATGTATTTAGATTATTGAGTGAAAATCCAATTAAAAATGTAATATAAAGAATTGCAACAAATCAGAAAAAATATATTTTCAAAACAATTTAAGTATTATATAAAATAAAATTTTATTACCTATTCATATTATAAAAACATTAAAAGTAAATTCATAGTTACATTTTATATTATAGAATAATTCATTTACATATATCATAAATACTTATGAATTTAGGATTTCTTCAACAACATTTTTTTCAGTAAAATTTAAATATAAAAGTTAAAAATGATTTTTCCTCGAACGCATCTATGTATAATATATTTATTATTACAAATTTTGTAGGAGGTAATGTTTATAATTGAACAATATTTTTTAACCTTGTCCATCGAATGTTCGTTAAGGAATATATAAACAGAATTCCACTTGTTAAAATAATATTTTTAAAAGTTTGTGACAAGTCTGTAAACAAAGTTATTATAATTCGATAATAAATTTAATAATTTGATAAAGTACTATGTTTATAATTAAAAATGTCAACACAAGATGCAATTTTTCAGACGTCCGGTTATTTATTAAAATTGAATATAATATCCTCTATAGATGCATTAAAAACTTTACGACAAATCAGTTATTTATTTTCTCGGCATTTTAATGTTAGACTAAAAATATAATGTATTAGATATTTTTATCATTTTTAACAGTAATCCAATAACAAATACATTTGACAAGACAAGTATAGTAATTCTATTGAAGTTAATGTCACGTTTTTTTTTTTTTAAAATAAGGATCAAACATAATGAATAAATAAACAGAACAGCAAACATTCAATATTGTCAATATACTAAACTGTTTTATATTATTTACTCTATCGTGATGTACTATACAAAATATTGTAATCGTTTTTTTCCACGTGCGCGCGTATAAGTAAATGCAACTATATCGCCATATGAAAGGACATGGAAATTATTTATATAATTTAAATTTACGCAAATATACGTATAAATAATATAATTCTTTCCGTATTAATTTCCATACATACGAAAAAAATCTATATTATGGTTTATTTTTATTATAACATCAACTCTCGTTTAAAAAAAATAATATATTATTCATTCATCTGGAACTAATTTATATCTTCCAGATGAATTATTCTAATACAAGTATATTGTATGGAAATAGTAATTATAATTTACTTTTATACTTTTATACGATTGTTCTAAAAATTAGGTTTAATGGCATTCAAATTTTAATTAATACTATATAATTGAACACTATACGCTTTTAATAAATTTGGGCAGTTCATAATTATGGTTAATAAGCATGTAATAAAATATAAAATTTAAAATACAAATTCTAATCGACAATACCTATACTTTATGATTTAAGTAGTTCGAAGTAAAATTTTCAGATCAATGATAGTTTCATTACTACAATAAAGACAAACAAATAAATATAATAAATACACCCGCAGCGAAAAATTATCACAAATATAATAATTATCTTTCACCTATAAAATTTAAATATACAATTTATTTAAAAATAATAATATGAATAAAATTGTTGTATTTTTTTTTTTTTTTCATAAGATACTGTACTTTGTAGTATATGTCGATTTATTAAACACTCGTCTCATATATTTATTTTAACACTCCAAGGTAAATATTGCTAATATACTGTGCGATATCAATTATCTTAAGATTACAATTTATAAAGGTTTTCGCCAACCTAAAAATGTTCTAAACATTTATATACTGATCAAACGATCATAATAATTTTAATTGACGAGTTTTTTTTATTCATTCCTATGAGACTGATTAATCAAATATTAAAATAACCTAACATATGGTAGTATAAATATACTGATTGTTATCCAACTTAAATCCAAATGTGTTCTTACAGTTATACGCACTGCACATTTATAACGTGCCTACAACCAGAGACTGTAGCCGATTCTGATATCCTAAAACATAAATTTTAAAATTTAAATGGCTATTTATTTTTATTTATATATAATGAATATTATTATTTTATTTATGTTTAAAAAATTAAATCGATTCTAATTTTTTTTTTTTATATATATAAAAATGTTGAAAACGTTTGATATCGGTTTTGACCGGAACCTTAACCTTAACTATTAATTAATATGTTTTTAAACAGAAACCGGAACCAGGGCCTTTTAATGAAATAATTGAGTACCGGAACCAGAACCGGAACTGAAAAAACAAAAAATACCAATCCCTACATGCAACCTATACTTCAGTACGCATACTGTCACTGCAAAATAACAGAACGAAATACATATTGTTGTACTGTACGGCACTTAATGAGTTTCATATTTGAAATTAATATATGTACTGATTTTACGAAAATAGACTTCGTAATGTTGCAATAATAATATCGAATAATATTACATGTGTAGTTCAAGAAAATTCTCCACTTTCAGTAAAAGTGTTAGGTATAAATGTGTAACGGCTGTAGGTTTACCACATCTAAATGGTATGGAAAATAATAGTAGTTGAAGGGCAACTTAACTCACCTGGTTGATATAATAGGCAATAAGCATAAAGAAATAAAAGTTTAAAATGTATAAATCACAAAAGTATTAAGGTATAAATATTTGCGTGGTTAATACCAGTATAATACTAAGCGTTCCACAGAACATCAAAACCAACGGCGTATTATATAAGAGTTGATTAAATTAAATCAATCCACTACTGGTCAATCAATTATAGAAATACGATGATGCATAAAACGTGTTGTACATCTCTAGTAATGTATAAGGCAGTATTAGGATATATTAGCTGCAAAGTCCATTTTAAAAGATGATTGTTTCGTTAATTATATTTTGAAATTTAAAGTAGAAAGTTTTTGAGGGATCTTTGAAAGCGGATACCACTGAAAAAATATCTACAACAGCAGTTGAACAGCTGCAGTGGGTTAGATTGTACAAATTTCACGGTTTTTTTATCTATATAATAATAATAATACATCACCCTATATCTCTGCGTGAGTTTTATTTCCAATTTATCTTATTAACCATTCACCTATCAACTTTTAAATAGTTAATTAAAACTTCAATTAGTTATGCATTACTATCAATTTGACGTGATGATATTACTAGATTTATTTATGTTATTTTATATAATAAAAAAGTAGTAGTAAAGATGATAATATATATTATACAGACATACAGTTTATAAAAATACTTAGCTTAAATAATATAAAGTATTAAATATTAATTGTTAACTGTTCAAGGTTAAATTTGAACGATTCTTTTTTTCTATTTCCTATTTTCCACAATTAATTTTTCTCTCTTTTCTTTTAACATTTATTTAATTAATCCTTTTTTACACTTTCCGCAACAACCCAACGAACTGTAATATCACCCAATCTTCACTTCAACTACCCAAAATGGTCATTACAACGCACATAACTGTTGTCCCTTTTTAACTCTTCATACATCCTCTTCAATATTCAATATATTTTATCCTCCAAGCAACAAAATATTATTCTCACTATTTTATACTTCTTTAACCATACAGGCTTCAATATTTGATTTGTGTACATTTATATTTTCCTAATTAATGTCATTACCGTCTCTATCTAAATATCTAATTGTCGAAACTAATTGTTTTAAAAAGTCTAAATAAAAAAACATATTACATGTCTCTAAATGAATAAACCTTATTCGTACGAGTTAAAGTAAATTAATAAAATTAAAATTGACTTCCTACTTATTTAAATTCTTAAAATGTTGACTTAAGTATTATATTATTTTATAGGTGTTCAATAGTAATGATTATATCAATAAGTACCTATATATTTTCTAAAAATAATATAAAACAAAATTAATTTTGTTTCTCAATAAATAATAAAAATATGAGAATTATATTTTAAAAAATGCGAGTTTATAGGAATAGTATCTAATAACCAACGTACTTATTATTATTCAGGAGCCAACAGCTCAAAGGTAAATAGCACCTGATGTGAAAACTAATAAGTTAATTTAAAAAATATATATTCAGAGGTATTACAATACCATAAATCCAAGAATACTGAATATTTTGATCATTTACTGAACTATAAGTCCATATTGTATTTAGTTTGAATTATAGTTTTGTTTGTTTTAATTTTTACAAAAATACAATTCTACAAGATTTTTAAACTTTTTAAAAGCTATTTTAAAAATTATAAACTGTATAATATAGCCCAGCATGTCAATGAAATGTTTTCAATTAAACTAATACTAATACAATTTATCCTCCATATTTATATATTTATATGAATCTATTAAAGAAATCAAACTACAGATTTTTGAATAATTAAGAATACTTAGCTACCAACACAAATCTTACATATCTCAACATTTAGACATATTTAAATGTAATATCGGCGTAAAATAAAAATGCCAAATCTTCAAGATATACACTATAAGTACCTTTATAAAATGATAAAAAACAAGGTAAAAAAAATTTTTTTATGTTTGTGTTATATTATGCACATTGCTACATTTTTATTTACTCTAGAGAGATAATCAAACAAAACAATATCATTAAACATTAACCAAAGTTAATATGGTTAGTGACATCCTGCATTACAGATATACACGTAGATACACGTAAAATAAGATAAGAAAAATTATTATAAAATACACTGATGTTTGTTTTACGGGATCTAAAATAAATTTTCTTTTACGATAAGTAAAATTAAAAAACTTGAGGGTTAAAAATTACCTTGGTGGAGAACACAATTTAATCAATATAACAATATAGGTACCTACCTACATTAACTCTGGATAAATAATGTGTCTGGCTGGGAGATAAAAAATAAAATCAATCTTGAGTTAAACATTTTCAATGCATGAATCATGCAATTACTACAGTTAAAAACATATATTCTCGTTTAAAATGTTATCGATAGAAGTCTTATTATTATAATAAACCTTATTGTAAATTTAAAATTCAAGTACCTATACCTATAAAAATGCAGTTTTTTTTATACCTCACACTTATTGGAAAGAGCTAATAATATTATTTGTCAACACTTTATAAAATACCAATGGTCGAAAATAGATACCTATCTATACTCGTATACTAACTTTTATTTTTTTTTTTAAATGGTTTGATTTTAATATTAACAACATAAAAATTCCAAAACAAAATATAATAAGTATTGACAAACGTTTAAACGTAATTTCAAGTAAATATGTTATTTATTTTATTTATAAAAATTATGTTACCATAATATATTATATCAATCAATCTGTTTATCATTATATATTTTAACATTACTTTTATTTTGGGCTTGTCCCGTATTTATGAATAAAATAAAAATACGATAACATAACATATGTGTATTGTTTAATTTTGAAGATTTTAAGCAACGTGCTCAAACTTTCCTCAACACATGCTAAGCTTACTTGAAAAGCATAAGTATAAATTTAAATTATAATAGTAACTTTGAAATTTTAATTTGTTCGATAAATCAACATAAATAAAAAACCAAGCAAAGTCAAGGTATTTAAAATAGAAAACAAGCTTAATTTATTTACTAAAATAATTTTTGGATATTTTGTTAAGATCATAAAAAATATTAAATTATTATTTAATTATCATGTTTAGCGCGATCAATAGTAAATTTAAATAAATTTAAATAGTATAAACACTTAATTAAAAATTTTAATTAATGAGAAATTTTGCATTTTTTTTAATTGAGTCAAGGGAAAAGCACGTGTCTATATTATATAGCATTATTAATTATTTATAAATATAAAATATTACCTATTATTTATTATTTGGTCTTAAAAAATTTTAAATTTAAAAGAATAGAAATAAAAACCATATCAAAAACTAATAAAATACGATCTAATATAAATTTAAAACATGCATCAAATTTAAATTTATTACCTTTTTATCTATGTGTTTACACTTGTGGCAAATCTGTGATGAAGTGTTTCGCATTAAATAAACTTGAAGAGTAAAAATAGTAAAATGTCCACATGAAATTAATAACATAAATTACTAAAAATAAGTGGAATTTCATTAAAACAACAATACTTAAAAAAAAATTAACGTAGGAATGTAATTTAAGTATGTATTGTTTTCAGTAAATAACAAGGTAAGTTTATCATCTGATAAAAATTATATATACGTCATATATACATGGGAGAATACATCAGTTCTTATTTGGAATAGTGTATAGAAAAATTAATACGAATAAACAAGTAGTTACTTATATTTTCAATCCTTTCAATAAAACAATATAACTATGACAAACGTAGAATTTTCATAGATTTTTAAAAAAAATATAAGTTAATACGTAAAGTAGAAGAAAAAAGTATATTTTTATATTATGTTTTTACTAATATGACAGTCATTTTTTTCCAATTCGTTACTTTAACTCTAAAATCCCCTTTCTCCGTGTCTGTAAACTTCACGCACATATTCTATAAATTATTCTGTATAGGTATAGGTTTTTTTTTTTTTATATCCATTTTATATATTTTATATACCTATTTAGAGGTATTTTTAACTAGTGACCAGTTTTTAATAAATGCATTTTATTTACTCAAAAACTTTAAAATAAATGCATTTAAATTGAGAAGATTATTCTAAAACAAGGATTTTATAAAATTAAGTTTAAAATATTATCTGTTTAAATATGTGTCAGGTAACTTATTCATTATAAGACTGTTCGTAGCCTATGTTAAATATTTTGAGCAGTGTGAAATAAACAAATACAAATTATGTCAGTTTTTATATAAGAAATAATATTATGCACGATAATTATAGTTAATACCTAGTAATAGTTGCACAAATTCTACTATATCGTATTTATATACTATACGAACCCAGTAGGAACATATAATACAAATCCAAACAATAATTCAATTTTAAATAATATTACTTAATGGATAAAATAATATTTACTAATATTTTTATCAATACTAAATAACTTAAAAGTAAATAAATTAAGTTTGAAAAACTGAATTTATAAAATGGTAGTTTAATGTATCATATATAGATGAAAAATAACGCATAGTCTTAGGTCATTAAACGCGATGGTAAATGAAAAAAAATACGTTCCGAGAATAATATTCATATTTTAATAATTTAGTTATCTTAGTGATTTGAAATATTGTCTACAAAAATCTGTCCTGTTATCGTTGGTACAGATTATCAAGTCGTGTACAGAAATGTGAAATGTGGTTCGAGAGCTTAAAAAAGATTTCAGTAGATAACAAATAAGCATTAAATGTTATATCTATTGTATTTATTGGTATCAATTTTTTATTATAATAGCTTAGTAATTCCCATATAATTTCGTGAATCAAGTATAATTAAATACCTATAAGATATAGAAATACATTTTTTGTTCAAATACAAATTTGTTCCCAAACATATTATTATACATTTCATCTATTTTTGAATATTAATCTAAAAATAAATATAAAACAACCCTTTGATAAAAAGAAAATAAAAATATGAGCAAATGGGCATCGCTCTGATGTGCATAAGATGTGTGCGTCACTGTAATGGATGTGTTCAATTTAAATTCAATATTATAAAATCAGTATATTATATATGAACCACTATTCTGTCAGCCTATATTATCAAGTATATTTTATGATATTATTGCTATTAAAGTAATTTATTTTACTATTAGTAGTACAGTAGATTAAATTAATTTTTTTCATTAAAAATGAAAACATTGAATTTGAAAATGTAATTGTATGTATAAAATATAATAATATACTTCAAAAATTTCAAGTGGGTACCCACAAATAATATTTTTAAATTTCAAAAAAATTACTAAAATTGTTATTCTTTGTTTAAATATCTAATTTTGTCAAAATTTAAACTTTAAAGACTTATAAAAAAACAGCATGCTTATGCATCTTTAATATTTTAGAACAGATTAAAAATCAATTTATTAATAGCCTTGTATTAAATTGTCAAGCTTTTTAACGCAGCAACAACGTATAACTGATATTTATAGAAAAAAAAACTAAAAAAAATTTCAAATTTCAAATGCCAATTAATGAATCAAACCTAGTCAAAATGTTATGATGTATAGAAAATGATAACATAACATTTGGTAAAATGTTCAAGTATTTATGGTAATTTGTTTTTTAATTACAACAAAATAAGAAAGTCGTTCGACAAGAAATTTACAAGTGAATATTTAATGTCGTTAAAATAAACTTCTATTTTCAAACGCTCATAAAAAAATAATATGACTTTCAGGTAGACTTTTTTTGATAAAGGTAGAAAAACTTATGAGAAATCTTGTATTAAATTTTCAAATCTTGTAAGTAAAAAAAATAAAATTTTCCAAATATTCATGATTTTGACGAATTTTATTAGTATTCTAATTTTAAACGCTTATTAAAAATCATTGTAAATTTACACACAATTTTTTTTTTTGAAATTATAATAATCACAATATATGAGAAACTTATATTAAATTTTCAAGTTTTTTAACCGAGTATAAAATATTAATTGACAATAATTGATAAATAAATCGAAAATTGTCATGCCTTTAAATAACTCAAAAAGATTCAAAATATGTTTAAAATGTTATCATGCATAAAAAGTAGTCATACAAATATTTGGTAAATATTTAAAAAATTTTCGATTGCTCAATTTTGGGTTACACTAAAAAACAAAAACAATTTTTTCAAAAAGTGGTTTTACGTAAAAATTCCCTTTTTTCTTAAATTTTTAATTAATTAATTTAATTTTTATTATTGAGAACTTTAACTTTTGAC
This sequence comes from Pentalonia nigronervosa, assembly GCA_014851325.1. NCBI lineage: Eukaryota > Metazoa > Arthropoda > Insecta > Hemiptera > Aphididae > Pentalonia > Pentalonia nigronervosa. The sequence continues at coordinate 128,875 of JACXSJ010000950.1, read as the reverse complement.
CTCCCGAAGTATTAACTAGATTTTTTACCAGAAAAAATGCTGAAGTAGAAAATTGATGCGTTTTTACTGTCTCAATAGATGAAGACAAACAAAAAAAAAAAAACAACACATCGCTCCGCTCAGATTTTAAAATATATTTTCAGTTAAATGAATAGTTTTTTCATATTCTAAAAATGATTGTAGGTATTTAAAACTGTCTAAATATTATATAGATAGGTACTACATAAGAAACTAAATAAGTTTACAAAATTTAATTTACATTACAATAATAGCCAATAGGAATTGCAATAATATTATTCAGAATTAAACATCCTATTATTATTAATAAATAATTTTTTATAGTTATTAAATTATTTATAAATTAGTATTCATAAATGTTTTTAAACTGAACGAAAAACAAACAAATGAAATGGAACTATACTGACGATTGTTTGATAGAAAATATGACATTTAAAACCATTCAAAATTGAAATTTATACGTAATATAGTATTCACATTATTAAAAAAAACTAACAGAATAAATAGATAAAAAAAATTAATTAAACATGAATAATATCAAATATGTGTTATTTAAAAAATACATTTTGAATTTCAAAATTACAAATTTTGTTGGATTCCTATATTAAAAAAATTTGTTTTAATAAATAAATAGTTTATTTAAATTAAAAACTGTTATGCTTTTGTACAAAGATTATTTTACAGTAGATATCTATGTAAAAGATAATTTAAAATAAATAACGAATATAGCATTAGGTCACATAATATGAAAATTTCATATTATACATGAAATAGGTATATTAAAAGTAAGAACAAAAAGTCGTTTTTACCATTAAAATCCATACAATTAAATATAGATAAAACTTGAAAAACTTACACGCATCATGTCATATTTTTAAAACTAGGCGAAGTCACCAATTTTAATTTTTTGTAAATTATTTCAATTTACAGGATGTTTTTTTAAATATATTTTCAGTTAAAGTATAAAGTAAGTCATAATATTATATCCATTGCAAAACGAGTTTAATTAACTTTTGATTTGTTATCGGTTTTTAAAATGTATAATAATAGATCTACATAATAATTATATTTAATAATAATTTTTTTTTCATAGTTTCAGTTTAGTCTTAATTCTCGTAACGTATTTTTATTTATTCAATTATTATTCAATTAATCGCAGTGTCATTTATTCATAAGATAAATAATAATATACTTAAACTATAATATACCTATGAAATACATAAAATATATTTAAGTTAATTTTGTTTGAATTATTTAGATAAACTCGGACTGATAATACGTTAAAATCCATTATAAATATTATTAAAATCCCCATTTTTCAGTTTTAAACACAAGATTTCAGCGACCTTGAACATATATTTTTTCGCTGGAATACATCTATACTATTGTGAAACGCGACAAAACAGTTATAAATAATAATGAATAAAGAAACAAGTTTACTATTATACCTGGGAAATATTTGTTGACAAAATTGTTTTTATAAACGCTACAGTCGTACTATAAAATACCGTTTTTATTGTTGAAATTGGGCTAACGGACTATTCACGGGATTACGGTTTGTTACGACCTACACGTTTATCCTAATATTATGGATACCCAGATAAATTCAGTACCATAATATATTATTGTTATTATTGATGCATGTTGTGATAGTTACCTGCCGAACAATGGGTGCCAAAGAGACGAACTGAACAAGTCATGCCCTGCAGCCATATGAAGGGCACCTTCAATGTTCAAAAGTCTCGGTTTCGCGTTGGGATCGATCAAATGATCTTTGACTTTGATTTTGGGCCTGTACGCCGGCTGGCCTGTGTCACCGCTGGTAGGAGTCGCCAGCAATGGCGTTTTCGGTTTATTGGTCACAGTCGAACATTGGTAGTCTGTGCCGATTTCGCTGACATTGCCACCACTACTATTGCTGTTGACGCCTCTGCTATTGCCGTTGACGCCACTGCTATTGCCGTTGACGCCACTGCCATTGCCGTTGACGCCACTGCTATTGCCGTTGACGCCACTGCTATTGCCGTTGACGCTACTGCTATTGCCGTTGACGTCACTGCTATTACCGTTGATGCCGGTGCTATTGCCGTTGACGCCACTGCTATTGCCTCTGACGCCACTGCTATTGCCGTTGACGCCACTGCTATTGCCTTTGATGCCACTATTACTGCTAATGACGCCACTGCTACTACCGGCGACGCCACTGCGACAACCATCGACGCCGCTACTACTGTTAATGATGCCACTGCTACTGCCAGCAACGCCACTGCCACAGCCAGCTATGCCACTGCTATAGCCGGCGACTCCACTGCTACAACCAGCCACACCACTGCTACAGCCAGCCACGCCGCTGCTGCATCCACTGACTCCAATGCAACAGCCGTTGATGACACTACCGCTTGCCGTCATCGACATCTGCTGCTGCACCTGTTGCCCCGGACCGGTTTGGTAGTTGTATTGAGCGCGGTTGCGAGGCGATATGGATGGATTTCGCGACGGCATCGGCATTGGCGACAGAGATTGGCCGTTATACCCGCAACCGATTTCCGATGGAAAGCAACAAGTCTGCATTACACTTGGCATCGCGTACGTGGCACACGTCTTCGAATTGCCGCCACCGTAACCAGCAGCAGGAGTCACGGTGAACGGATTGCAGTCACCGGGAGTCACGGTGAACGGGTTGCAGCTGTTAGGGGACACTGCGGTAAACGGATTATAACTGCTCGATTTCGGACAGCAGCTACCGCCGTAACACGATGACGGCGATCCGTTGCAGCACAGATCTTGACAAGCCCGTCGTTTCGACTGACGGTGCAGTACCGGTGCCTGTAGAAGTGGCGGCATTAATTGCTGTGAGCGCGACGGCAACAGTTGTGGCATTTGTTGTGGATGTGACGGCAACCGCAGTTGTGACGTCATATTGTGCCGTAGCGAACGCTTGGGTAAAAGTCGCGGTACTTGCTGCTGTACATGTGGTGGTGGCAACAGTAGTGACGGCTGGTGTTTTGGCGGCTGTTGTGGTGATAATATTGGAGGCTGTGCAGCTGTTGGTGGTAACATTTGTAATGGTGACTGTGGTAATAACAGTGGATGTGACTGCTGCGGCGGTGGTAATACCTGTGGCAGTGATGGCGGCGGCGGTGGTGGTGAAAGTGGCGACACCGATGCACAACAATCGTCCGATTTGCTGAAGCCGGGCGTGGAACCGTATGGCGGTTCAATATTGCCGTCGTAATACATGTCGTTCCATTGGCTTTTATCTTGAGGGTAGCTGAACGACTGTTGAGCGGTTGTCGAGTTAGGTAGTAAGATACTCAACATGGTGGATAGCAGGTCGGTATCGACACCAGTCATGTCTTTCGACAGGTACGACAACCAAAGCATCTGCTCGATATTCGACGATTGATTGCTGTCCGGCTTGCGGTCTTCGGAGTATCCCGGTTGCTGCTGCAATATGGACCGGAGATGCGACAGCGAGACGGCCAACAGGTCAGGATCCGGGGGTGGTGGTGGTAACAGCGACGGCGCTCGTAAGAGTTTCGGAATTTCTGTGGCCGGGCTGGCCACCAAGGCGGCCAGCCTGGCCCTGGGTACAAGCAACGGGTCGGGCACACACAGATCGGGGTCCGAAAGCACTTCTTTCAGCTCGGATAACGGATCCCATTCGCGTTTTACCAGCCCGCCAGCCAACGGTAGTTGCGCAGGTGGGTGGTCTATTCGTTTTTTTTTAAGCGGTGGCTCCTGTAATCGTATTTCCAAAGCTGATCGCTTACTTACGGTTTCCAAGTTCAACGGTTCATTTTGCTGTTGCTGCTGCGTCGTTATAGTCAATTCGCCCAACTTGCACTGCACCGATGGCGTCTTGGGCGATATCTGCGGTGACGAAGTCACAGTAACGGCCCCGCTGACCGCTATGTTCTCGGCTTTGATCTGGTGGATTGTTGTGCCTTCGGGTAACTTGATGGTCGCAGTCCCTTCGATGGTTGACAACGGAATCTTCACGTCACTCATCAATGCCGGGTCCCGGTCGATCATCTCGAGCGCTCTATCGATTTTGGCCCTGGTCTGTTCTTCGTCGTCCTCCTCTTCGCTAGATATGGTGTCCACAAAGTCGATAGAGTTGTCGTTCAGATCTACGAGTATTGGCTCGCCTGTTTTTGGACTTTCTTTGATTGGGTCGTCCGGTCGTGTTTTCTGCTCAACCGACTCGACACAGTCGTTTTGTGACTCGCCAGCGTCTTCGTGTTCGCAGACGGATGAACGTGATTGAGCGGCCGCCAATACCTTAGACCTGGGACTAGAAGTCCACACGCCGTTAGTCTTGACCAATTTGATACGCGGATCGTAATCCTCACAGTATATTTTCAATATTTGCGTCTCCTCCTTTTTAGCCCATAAAAATATTGGACCGCTACCCGGTTTCGGCCGTTTCTTATGTTTTTTCCCGATACGAGTGCCACCGTGCTCGTGGTGATGATGTTTCTTATGTTTCTTTTTAGACTTACGTGGCCTGCTATAAATAACTTCCTCTTCTTGTTCCTGATCCTGATCCTGCTCCTGCTCTTCCTGTACTCCACCACGGACCTGTACCTCCTCTTCTTCGGCCTCGGACTCCGAAGACAGTACAATCACATTGTCGCATTCCAGGACCGCAGTGCCGCTTTCGTCGATCACGTTCGTGTCCACAGTGGCGTTATACACGTCGTCAGTGCCCTCCGTTTTGTCCGCTAAAGGTTTCATATTTTTCCAGTCGTCTGTCCCACCATATCAACATAAACGTGCGATAAAACCTTCTCAAACGTACGCATCATCCGACAACAAGCCACACATTAAATAACATAAACGCGCGTCGTGCTAAACTTCGACTTAATCCACCGAAAAGTAAACCGATAAATCGAATATGCGGCTAAAAATAACACACCTGTTATCAGAAAAAAAAAATATTGCCAATATGGTATTTATCAATTCCAAAATGTACCAAATCATTCGGCAAAACTCTCGAGTTCCGCGATCGACGCACGCGCGCACAAAACAGCTGTGCAGTTACTAAACCGGTAAGAGTCACTGGCCGGCGGCGGCGGCAGCTTCGGCGGCGATGACGACGGCGGCGACGGTGACAGCGGCGGTGGCGGCATCACGCGTAAAATTCCGTCGCTTTAACCGGGCTCGGCTACGGTCGTTAGCAGTCGTATAACCGTTCACAGCTATTGGTCGGCCGAGTTTTCACGTTATAGGCGTTACCTCGGCGGCTCAGCAGACAGATCTCAAAATATTACCCGCCGCCGCCGTCCCTTGCCCTACATCGTTAAAGTGATGCGAATTTTCATCGCCAAACGGGAACAGCAAATCAACTCACCCCCCCCCCCTCCCGCCACCACCGCACCGCCGACGTATCGATCAGTTTCCCTACGATTTGAGATATCGCGTAATTTTCGGACGGTTAACATATTATAATGACTTACCGCCCGATGACCATTATAGCTTGGAGTACTAACCATTAAAAGATATCAATACACGCATATATATATATATATTTATATACAATACATGCACACACGTGTACATCTATTATAATGTACCTACAGGTGTATTCCAACAATAATGCGGTTACATTTGTGTATACGGTGAAATACCTTGTAAATTGTACGCCATTAATGGATACGCGGCCTGGACTACGCGGAAGGATCCACTCGATGGACGAACGCGAGCTTTATTGGGTGTATACCAATAAGTATAATATAGTATGTATATAGTAATCTCGTTCCGGTTTTTTTAATTTTGTTATTTTATTTATCCATTTTGATTACCTAAATATTGATTACAATATTACGTGTTTAGCCGAATGCATGGCATTGATTTGTTTGTACATGCAAATAAATCATCGTTGATAAATCTAATAAACATAATTAAAATATAGTACATTTTAGTACATTTTTCACGCATTCTTTTCCAAAAATTGTTTCGATTATTTAACATTTTGAATTTCAAAATGGTGCAGAGATCTCATAATTTAAACTAAACTAGTCTCTGATGTCCAGTCAATGGGACGGTAATCTCAATGCAAGTGAAGTTTTCCTAATTTTTTAACATTTTGCATAGCTTATTACTTGTCCAGTTAAATACAGTATTAAAATGCAAGGTCAGTGAAATTATTACACTTTAAAATAAAAATGTCTGTTTAATAATTACAAAAAAATGTAATGTGTTAATTTATTAAAAGCCCATACTTTAAAACCTAAATAAATTACTTTAGCAAAATTTATCTTGTATAATTGTGTACACACCATTGACGCTAATACCTTTTCATCACATTCATAAACCTTTATGTTGTATCGTCTTACATATTGAATGGGTTATAGATGAATGTATCAAGGACGGGTTCTCAAAAATAAATTAAATTATGTAAGGTACCTACAGCTTTATAGGTTAAGTATGAAAATACTTCGTGACGTAGTTTGTTGGATAATGCGCTATAGTGGGATTCTTTACACTCAACATAAATTTGTAGATAGGTAATAGTAATTTAGGTACTTTGAGATTACTGCTATCCTTCAAATTGCTTATTTTAAAAATTATTATTTAACGAAAGTAAAACATAAAAATAATATAAACAAAAGTATAAGTCGAAAAATGCGGTCATCGCGTTCACTTTATTTATCTTTTAAAATAATTCAATTAAATTTGTGTTTCATTACAAATAAAAAGACAAATTAATGACCTAGTGCAAAATATTGAATTTATATAGTAATTATTAGTTACAAGAAATATTGCAGTGCAACAGTATTTATGATAAACTGTTTATACAATAGTATAATATACCTACTTTTGAATGAATGAGTTTAAATTAATTCATTAATACTTAAATATTTTCAAACCTGATATTCATTTTATTTATGTAAAGTATCAAACATTTGTAGAGTTTTTTATTTTACGTTTGTAACTTTGTATATTAATTATACAATTGTTTAAGTTAATTCAATAAAAAATATGAAATAATAATTTTTCTAAATGTAGTTTTTGTTTTTTAATAAATAATGTAGTTCATATAAATTTATAATAATTTCAAACTAAAAAATATCTAATACATATTTAGTTTATCAATCCAAACTATTTTTTACATATAGGTACAGTCACTTAGTGGTAGTTAATTCTTATAAAAAACGTAAAGTATATAAAATAGATAGAAATATTTCATTTTAAGGAAAATTATTGTGTTAAGTAAATAAAAGTTAAATAAAAAAAAAAATGCATACTCGTTTGACTCTTGAAGTCATTTAAAATTTAAAATCTAAAAGTGTACAAAAAATAATATTGTTATTGTAATATTATACCTTAGTTTGTAATACTTTATATTAAATTTAATTGTGTTTAAAGGATTTCGATGCACTTTGCCTTGTTTGTTTTAGTGAAAATGTCATGTATTTAAGATCACTTTTTTTTTTTACATCAAAAATAAAAATAAATTTTGTTAAAAATTTGCTTTGCGAAAAAATTCCTGTTTTCCTTAATTTTTTTTTTTGTTTTTTCCTGGCGCGTTTTAAAAAGTATTGGGAATTTTGTAATTTTGACCCCCTCCCTCCCAAGTACCAACTATATTCACTTTTCGATAAGAAAAGATAATGATGAAGAAAATCAGAGCACTTTTACTGCCCTAAAACATGATGACAGACATAAAAAAAACACACACACACAGCATTATAAAATCAATACATTCATCACTCTTCTCAAAATCTAATATACTACTACTCCCATCTTCCATACATGAATAAATCATGATTCAATAATGATAAGTATGTTGTCTTTGTACGCCTGTCCATTCATGAAACTAGACCACAGTGTTATTGCAATATTAATTGAACCACTCAGTGAGTGGTCCCTATATATTATAATATTATTATACAGAGAAAAACGATTTCAAGCAGAGCTTATAATTTATCCAAAAATTATTCAAAGTTTGACTTGCCATTTATCACGATTTACTCATAAAAAAATTATTATATAAATATATGCACTGTGAAATCTGAAAAACCTGTTCAGGATTAATTAAACGATTAGGTAACGTATGAAACTCTTGAATATTATCCCGAAGAGTGGTTAGCGAGAAAAAAAATCCGTTATTGTGTTAATAAATTATTATTAATTGTAATAAACTAAAATTTCCATCCGTCTGTAAATGATTTGTGTATTTAAGAATTTTCCCTGCGTTGCTACAGCCGTTGTACGAAAAATCATCTCGGAAAACGGAATGGATCCAAGTCCCCAGAGGACCTCCGCTAATCGGCCGTATAAAACGAAGTTTTTTCAAAAAGAATGTATTAGAAATATAATTTTTTTATAGTTATTATTACCTATTGCAATGTTAGCTACCACATCATTTGAATTTGAAATGTCAAGAGCCAACTGTACCAGCAGTATTAATTAAACAGATATTCAAATGAATAAAATGCTATTGAATAAGTTCCATTTAAAATAAACTTGCCAAGTTTATATGAAAATTAGGTAAACGAACAAATGGGTCGTTTTAATTAAGTTTATTACAAAAATCAAGTCCAGACGCGTCACTTTTAATTGTTTATGTCAATGCAAGCCATTTTAAAATCATCACCAGACTACACTTGATATAATTATACTACGGTAGTTCTCAACCTTTGTGTGTTGGCGACCCAAGATATATTTACCCAATTTTTCATGTGACCTTTTTAAAAATAATGTTCAATGAGGACTATCACCTCCTCCCCCACCCACCTAATTTTTTCAGTTATTATAACTAAAAGAAACTATATGACTCTTAATTAATTAATTTATTTATACTCATATTACTTATATTAATAAGTCATAATATTAATTATTTTTTATTACTTTATTACATAAAAATGTCTTAATATTTTTGCGACCTATTCAAAATTATTTGCAACCCAAAATTGGATTGCGACCCTATGATGAGAAACGCTAAGTTATAATATATTATACCTGTTGTAGTTTATAGACGGCGAGATTTAAAATGTAAACTATGAATAACATTTTCAAACTATATTTTTCTTTTTATATTTTGATGGGAAATATAATTTTTTGGGATTTCTTATCATCACGATTAAAGGCGGTTCGATACCGGCCAATTTTTTCGTCAAAAACTACTCATTTAAATTCAATCTGTCCGATCATTGTATTGAAGCAATAAGAATACTGAAAATATATACGAATTTGACATAAAGTTTACTTGAGTTCGGTCGGATTATATTTTTAAATTTTATCCTCAAAGTTTCTACAAATTTGATTTAAATTTATTGAAAAATATTAAATCTTATAGTAGCGTTTAAAAAATATTATTAAATAAAACTAAAAAAATGGCCTTACCGATCTCGAGTAGACATCTCGCTGAATATAAATTAATTTTCAGAATTGTTATCGCATCAATACAACAATCAAATTGATTAATGTAAAATGAGTAGTTTTTGACACCACGCACGCACATGCTATGGGAATTGCCTTCAAATTGCCTCTACCTAACTCCTTAAAAACGATCGGTACCCAATCGCCTTAACGATTAGGACTTTTAGTTCGTGCTCTATGGTTGCAATTAATACAAATGACAGCATTATGCTGTACAGTTATCATTGTACTATTATTTGTTCTTTAAAATATTATAATATATTTTAATTTACTAACCACATTTATCGGTTTTCCGAGGCTAAAGGTTAGACCACAATAAAAATGTATTTGAAAAGTAAAAAAAATACAAAATACTTACTCAATAGGTATTAAATTTGAAACAAATATCGAGGCTTTATTTTTATTTTTAGGAGGTCAATGAAGTCGTTTTACAAAAAATAGGTGCAAATTTACATCATACACCATTGCACCTCTTCAAATGACGTGCCTTAAATTAACTGATAATTATATTAAACATATATAATGTCATAATATAACCTTTTTTACTAGATCAAAGTACAACTTAAGTTTCAACTAATATAAATTGTTAAAATGTAACGTAATGGTATTTTTACTCCAGTCTATATAATATTAATTTACTGTTCTTGTTATAACTACTTAAATGGATGAGATAGCTGAATAGATGAATATTCTAAGGAATTAGTAGAATTTAAATATTTTTTTATTTACCTAAAACGCAAAACAAATAATTTGTCATTATCGACACTTAAAAATTATAAATGAATAGTTTTAGCTGTAAAACTAATTTAATTCTTAATTACTTTTTGATTATTTATTCTCTTTTATGTATGATTGTTATAGGTACACGGTGTAGGTATATGATATGTACTATTTAGCTATTAAACAAAGGTTTGGTTGGTGAATATAATATATTACTAGACGAACGGATACGAAGATAAACCAGTGAGACACCCTGTGCTGTATGCTTACATCGTCAATATTAATGGACTTCAATAGATCGGACCGGAATACTTGACAGAATAAGTATGAAACAATTACACAAGGTTAGGTAATGTTTGGAGATACTTGTTGTAGATATTAGATTTATATTAATAATACATTTAACGCACCTTCTATTAATAATAAAATCGAATTTAAAAAATATATTGTGTGTGTGTGTGTGTGTGTGTGTGTGTGTTTAAAATAAAAATTAAAAGCGTTTTGAATCGATCCAACCCGATCGGTAAATACTATGCTATTTTTTCATGCTAACTTAGCCTTGATTTTTTTGGCGGAGAATAGAACGTATGTTATAAATTTATAATAATATAATCATGCGAATTGTGAGTCAATTATTAAAATACAATTTCACATAGGTATGCGGTATGTCAAACAATTATCAAGGGTTATTGCGTATGAAATTTCAGTTGTAGTAAAAAATTTGTATAAAATATAAACGAGTACCTACACAAAATGATTATATAATATTCACAGAATTACCTCACCGCTGTTCTCTCGTATTCACAACCATGGCAAGGTTGGTAGCTAGTTATTTGTTCCGTACATTATGTACCCGTGGGATATATACCGTTCGATCAATTCACTGATTTAATAATGACACCAGCAACTAACATGTTGTCAGAGAATATTTTGAAATGGAAAAATGGGCGTATGTAATTTGCGCCAAAAACAACCCCTCCCACCCACCCAAAAAAAAATATATATATGTAATTTATTCCACATCTAAAAATTAATTTTGGTAATTTGCGCCACTTTTTAAGATTGTAATTTGCGCCACACAAAACTAAATAAAAGAACATTAAGTAATCTGCGCCATCGTGTACCTACAAAAATTAATTTGCGTTATTGTTTACCTTATGTTATTAAAATTATAATTTCCGCCACTTTCGAATTTCTGTTCATAATATCTTACTTGGTTTAATATACAGATTTTCCATAGCTTTCCTCTTACATCCATTTGATATATTTTTCTGTCTATACTTGGTTGATCGTGACCGTTATGTTCATTTACAATTTCAACTATTTGTACAATATTTTCTAAAAATGTGTACACTTTTACAATGCAAGTTCTGACATTATAACGTCATCATATTGAATAATTTTTAGAGTCACGAACTTTTTCAATACGTAAAATTTTCAAATAATAATAAATCTTTGTCTCTGGTACTTTTAATAATTTCACCAATATTTTTATCCATTACTTATACTTTTATATAATTTTGAAATGTGAAATATGAACGTACTCACGATTAATATCGGACTAGCTGTAATATCACGATACTGCTGTTCAATATTGTTCGATATTTTGACAATTGATAATTTTTATTAGATTAGACGTAATCGATATTATATCTGGCACGCATTGGTATTGTCGTATTTCTGATGCGATATTAGTAAATTTATCTGCTGGTAATTTACAGCAATTAAAGTTGAAAGTGTAGCACAGATTACATATTTCATTTCGTTTTTTGTTGTGGCGCAAATTACTAAAATTAATTTTTAGATGTGGCGCAAAATACATGTTTAATTTTTATATTTTGGTGCAAATTACATACGCGCTTAAATGTACCTATAAGTGGCGCAAATTGCAAGTAATAAAATTGACGCAAAATACCATTTCCCAAAAAATAGACAGTAATTTATACACAGCTAACGTTTGGTCGAGCTTCTGATTTTAGAATGACAAATGACTACTAATAAGTTGTCACGAATTGTTTGGAAATGGAAAAATAAATCGTTTTTTAGACTTAATGCATTCGCCCCAGACGACAAGAAACCAACGATTTCTGATGATATTTAGAAATTAAAGCAGAGATAGTTTTCTTTGGACTTTCGCATTTGCCTGGGCAACCGACTTAACTGCAATGACAGCTGGTAACTAACGAATAGTCCGTGTATGTTTCTAAATAAGAAACGCCGGATGTCTTTAGTTCAGCAAATACAAAAGTAATGAACAATGAAACGTACTATTTAAAATTAAGTGGCTTAGAGGCTTTTACAATTACTTATATGATAATTTGAATTTTGAATCAACTATCAAACTACCTGCATAATTTAAGAAGTCATCCCTTAACCAGTCTGAAGACAATTTATTGGTCTCACAAATTACGTCCTTGCAATTGTGTAAAGCTTGAGCAAAATGTTTCACAACGGAGAACTCACGCCGGAAAAGAAGAAGGGATCCAAAAAAGACACATATCCCTTGAATAGAATTTGCAATGACGATGGTAGCCTACCCCTATTATTTTAATTTAGTTTACTAAAACCGGCCTAAGTGTACTATAATGAATAATAACCGGCTGTTTTCTTTAGTGTATCAAGATTAATTGAATTTAATGTGTTCAATGTTTGGCTTTTGTTTTGTCTTACTGCTCTTGTTTGTTTTTATTTATTATTAAGACGCCCGATACCAATGCCATTTTGTCTTCAAAAACACACTTTAGGGGAATAATAATCCTCATAGAATTAATCAAATTTGATTTTTTTTTTTTACTGATTGAGGGAAATATTATAAAGCCTGCATTGATCTTAGTTATATAATATTTTATTCTCAGACTTTTAAATAAGTCTAAAAAAAGACAATTTTAAGCTTTTTTTACAAATTATTTTATATTATTACTAGCTGAATTACCCGGCTTTGCTCGGGAGGTATTCGACTGTTTTATAAAAAAAAATGAGGTTGAAAAACTACTATTTTCTTTAATTTCTTATTATATCTCTTTAATTTATATAATATTTTCGTGGTACGGCAGCGGCCCATATCTGGTCGCCCAAACTTCCCCTTCCATATCACCGCCGACACCGACATTGAGAGCAACTCCGTGCGAGTACGGCGTTATAATATACATAATCCTCTATTTCAGCCCCTTGCAACCCCTTATAGCCCTTTTTTAGTATTAAAAAGTAGCCTATGTTTTTTCTCAGTATCTAAACTATCTATGTACCAAATTTTATTTAAATCAGTTTAGTAGTTTCGGAGCCTATTCAATACAAACAATCAAATCTTTCCTCTTTATAATATTAGTATAGATTTAAAATAAAATAAAAAATCTGAGTTTAATACGGGCTGTAGAATATTGTTGTTTATCAATTAAAAAAAAAAAAAATATCAGAAAATATTCAATTGACAATGAGTTATCCTTATTCCCGTAAAGTCATTTGCGTCTGTCCAAATTTGAAACTAATAATTCGTTATTTGTTAATTCTATGACATGTATCTGCGAGTGCGTTCACGTCGTTCATATATGGGTAGTGGAGAAGTCTCTCACATTAATAACCATTTATCATTCCAACACATTCACAAGATCGTTCGACGCTGAAACAATATGTGAATAAGGTTGCCAATAATTTGCTCCTTAATAAATAGCCGGCGCCGGGGGCCTTAAATTTATTACAAATTTATAAAATCAAGAAACAGTTAATTGTTTAAATCTCATACAAAAGTAAAATAAAATTTTATAACTAACAAACGGAATAGGTGTTATTATAAAATAAAACATTTTGTTGATTCAACATTTCGATCCACATCTATATTTGTCGAGTATAGTTAAGTATACTTAAAAAATATGACATACTTACTGTATTTTTTGTAGTGTGCTTCTCAATAACTCGAATCCCAAGAGAATAAAAAAAAGTCACTTGTCCAAAATTTCAATTATAGAAAAATGAATAATATATTAGATTATTTTATTTATGAGTTTTTATGTGATCTCTAAGGGATTTATTTTATTCATATTATCGATTTCGGGGATTGAACTGTAAATATTTATATGAGAACGAATAAAAATAATCTTTTAGGTGGGAAAGCCGTAATGGATGAATGTTTATGGTAAAAAATATATCTATCCAAAGAAATTTAAAAACTAAATGTTTTTGTTTTACTTGAGATATTATTTAATCTTTAATTTAATTAACGTATATATATATATTATATAATAAATAATAATAGTAATAATAGATATACATTTAATATACGAAGAGAATTCTGGTCATTAATTAAAAAAATTGCATTTTTTTTTATGTTTTGCGTAGGTTATATAGTGGCCATATTATATTTTACACTTCCTTGTTCTTTTTTTTCACCTTATTTAAATTTTTTATATCAAATAATACATTAAAACTACTTTAAGCATATATTTTTTTAAATTGTATGTCGTTAATATTATTATTTATTAGTTACTATTTTTATACATTCATTATTATTAAATCAAAATGTGTGTTATACACTAGTTTAATTAGTAATCTTCAATACCATATGCAATTGTTTGTACATTGTTATTGTTAGACTTGGTTATCCACATGACTGCGTGTCCATTTAGGTACCTATGTTTAAAATATCGATAAAAATGTTCACATGCAAGGCTTGCGAAACGTGTCATTGACACAATAAAAAATCAAGCAACAGCTATTCTAAGAATAAATCAAAACAAATGTTTTTAAGCATGTACATTTTTTTAGAAATTTGATAGCACTAAAGCACTTATGGTTATTTCTTTGCAAGGTACCTATATTGTTGATTTAATACCTATAATTAACTATGGTCATTTGTATTTATTTCTACGAAAAATTATTTTAAAAATATACACACATATTTTTAAATTGTCCAAGCGTTATTACAAAATTGCACATAAGTTTTTTGTTTTGAATTTTAAGATTATAATAAAGACTTTTGTATGGTGTCGATATGGGACTCGTGGATCCCCAGAAGTGTGAAATTGATTTCAAACGATGTGCTGTCATTTAAAAATGGTTGTATGAAATTGAAATAAATTCATCTAGTTTTATATAAATTGAAACCGAAACCGGTACCACGAGTGTAAACAGGGACAAACATCGTGGCACGCAGTGATTTATTTACCGTCGAGTACTGCTTTTGACGACGACGTGGCGCAGATCGTTTGAAATATTGACATTGAAAATCTACGAAAATCGTGTATTTTATGTTGTTTCACATTTGTATTGTAGATTGTACGTACTATAAAATCATTGGGTGATAATATTATAATTAATATAATATATACTCAATGATATAATATTACCAACAACGACCGCCCACGACAACATCGAAGCGTCGTTTAATATTTTGGTATCTACTATAAACTTAGCGAGCTACACCTTGCCGGACACGTCAAGAGCGATGACGTTCGTTTACATAATATTATAAGGTACGACGCTCCAGTGAGTACCGAGTTATGTGGGTGTCGTATACCATAGACAGCCATTAATATCATAATATAAAATATATGTAGCATAGGGTCACGATATTATATTATAACATATTGTATAATATATGTTTAGCATGTAAATCACTAGCATAGATGGTAAGAGAAGCAAATTGTGCTGAGGCAGGTCGTAGGTGAGGAGGTGAACGAATATCACACGGACTTCAGTGAGATGTTATAATATCATGTTTGTTTGAATGTAATAAAAATGTTTCCAACCAAAATATGTGTTAAACTTTCTTGCAATCGTTTGACGTTTCATATACCTTTATGACTGAACAGCAACAGGGTATAAATATCATATATTCATAAAGTCAATAAGGTTTTAGAACTGAATAAAGGATGTGTAATTCCCAGGAACGAACTATAATTTACACATTATAAGGCTAAATAACGGAATATTTTATTTAAATATATATGTTTTTTTTTGTTAAAATTCCATTTAAAAAAGCACTTACACTGCATAAAAATATAAAAATTAGGTTTCAAAAGGAATAAATATATTATATTATGTATCTATACTAGTGGAATCGATGAGTTTCATTATAATTGAACAATTCTCTGATTTTTTATCAGATCTGAACAAAAAATAAATACAGTTTCCTCTCCAATAATAAAAACTATTTAAAAGATTTCATCAGTAGTATATTATATACTACCATATAAGTTTTCAATTAAATTTTTACTCCGCCGTTTTTACTTCGTAAAGCAATATAAGTAATGTATTGCACAATGAGAAATAATAAATATATAATAGCCGGAATTTAGGTTTTCCTTCGCCGTATTTTTAATATATATATATTTTAACTTTTACTCTTTTGAATAAATTTTATTTTTGAGAACGTTTATGCAATTTTTAGAGAATAGGCGAAGGCTTTCTTAAAGTTTGTTAATCGTGTTCCTGTAGCCCTAGTCCCCCTTACAGTTTTAATGAAAAGATTTAAATATATTCTCTTTCTAAAAAAATAAGCTTATATTATCAAGAATTATTGTTAACATTATAATTGGTTTGTAAAAACTATATTTGTTATTGTTGTACAGGCATCGGCCTTAATCCAAGGATCAGTTTTAAATGCAATAATGACAGTAGTGAAACATTGGTTGAAACCAATATTAAATTTAACGGATTTAAGTTGTTTCATGAAAATTTTTTTAAGCTTTTGGTTTGGTTACAATTACCAGTGTTAGAAAATTAAATGTTGTTATAATTATATTTTATTACTTTGAATTAGTTATAACCAGTTTGTAAATTAGTTTTTAATTAAAACTATGAACTATAAATACATTAATTATTTGTAACAGCAGCTTGTTTGAAATAAACAATACCTATTGGAAACTACACCCCACTTTGGAAAATAAAAATATAAAATTGAAACTTCGATAGCTAATAATATTTAATTTTTCATTGATATAAAATTACATTTCTCTACAACCCACTCTTATACTTAACTGTACACCATAATACTATATTAAATATTACATTTACCCATTTTATAGCTTTGTAAAACTACTAAGTCTTGTGAAGACTTTTATCCTTAGTATAATTTAAACATTTTAATAACTCAGAAACTGCTCGTTTGAATTATGATTTAGATACATCAACATTTTCAAAAGAATCATCTGCTTAATAATTTACAATTAAAAGACTAGTTCTCGTTTGGAAAAAAAAGTTTATATCACTACTGGGAATTTCTTGAATTATGAAAAAAATCTTTTAAAATATAAGCTTACTTAAAAATTCCAAAATAAAGAATTTGCCCAAATTCATTATTTAAAGATAAAAATATGGATGAGCACACATGGTAAATCACCCTATTTATTATAATATATATAATTAATATATAATTTAGATTTATTGGACGCGCTCATATTAAAATTTTATACTTCAATTATACGCTGAGATTATTCAATTATTGATTCCAAATTACGGATAATATCAATAGTTGTTAACAAATAGAAATCAACACATATTTTCTCTCAAACTTTATTTATTACCTATGATTTATTTAAAACACAACTATTAACTTATAACTGTACCTCTCATCTGTAACTCACAAAATTGTTAAAACTCGTTTAAAACAGTGTATAATATACTACAAGTACTTACAACAGTTTCGTCACCCTCAGAGCACATATACGTTATTTTAGGTAATAGTAGGTATCTATTATAAAATAATGATTCGTCAAACGTATTGTACATCAATGGTATACATAACATATTGAGATAAATTGATGAAATTTAATTCGAAAAACTTTCTCAATCTTTTTTTCACTTTTAATACTATAATAATTATTAAGTTTTCAAACGAAATCGTTGTTAATTATTAAAATTAAATGTATTAGTATTTAATATAAATATACCTAAATCAGGTTTCTTGTTGAGATAAGATTTATTGATTGTCATGTCTAATACTTTATCGTATAAATTTGGTCTTTTTTTACTGTCTGAATTATTGCATGAATTATTTTGTTCTATAGTTATAGAATCTTCTGTTGTCGTTACAACTTTAATAGTCTTAACTAAAGAATCTTCCGTATGTTTTGGATTAACAGTAGACGTTTGAATTTCAATGTCTACTGTCGTTAGCGTCTCCGAACTTTTGAGCTCATCAGATAAATCTGATTCATCGGTTACAATATTCTCAGGAATATATTTGTTTACTGTTGGATTCACATTTCCAAGTACTGGTCCTGTAACTTTCGAAACGCTTTTTTCCGTATATTTTTTGACATTTGAATGTGTTGTATACGTTTTGTTTTTTGTATTAGACGCGTTGTCCAATCCTGATATTGTCGTCGGTAAATTAATTTCTTCTGAAGTTGTATCATTTATTAGGCTACCGCTTGACGGATTTGACTGTTTGCGGTCACAACATTCTTTGTATACGTCGTCATTTTTTATGCTTAGTAAATTTAATATTTGAACATTAGCTGAGAACACGAGAGAACCGTAATTTCCCATTCCCCGAATATTAGACTGAAGTTGAATTGTTTTTGGTTTAAAACTAACCGGAATTTCCACATTGCCCAAGGACTGTCCAGGTGGTATATATTCGAATATGGATTCTTGTACTCCATCACACACGCATTCGTCACCAACAAACAGTGCAGTACCAGGCGGATATGATCGAATGGTTTGACGCCGAACCGGGCATTTCGTCTGACAATCGCCAGAATCTAATAAGACATTCTCGTTTTTTACCTGAAATAATCAAATTTTTATTCTATGAAAATACAACACAGTATATGAAAAATAAATGAATTATATATATTAATAAAAATTAAAAAGTAAATAATTTAGTAAGTATTAGATGTATTATTAAAAGAGAGTTTTTTTCAGTAAAACATTAAAAATGAATTTACATTTAATAAACCTTCATAGTGTTGTAGTTATCAGTTACGTGTATCATAGTTACATAATCTATAGTTAGTTACCTTCATATTTTGTAACCTGTAATCAGTTACGTAATTTTTAATAAGTACCTAACTTTAAAATGTATGTCGTTACAATAAAGTTAAATATATTACATTACATTACGTTACATTTAATATTTAAATAATAATTAGACAATATCAATATTGTATTATGTTGTAATTTTTGATTCTGAAGGGAGCGATTTTATAATAGTGATAATTTTTTTTTTTTTTGGAGTGTCTATCATTACATTTGGCAAAAATTAAAATGGTTCAATATTCTAATTATCTTTTCTAATAGGCTAGAAAATCTAGTTAATATTTAAGGGGACAAGAAGTAAAAGATTTTCAGTACTTTTCTTAATATTCGGGAAAAACAAAAAAAAATTAGTGGAAACATGAATTTTACCACACAATCAATTTTCGACAATGTTGATTTTCTTACCTAACCTTAGATGCTTGAAATGTTCACCAAATTTTTAAATATTCTTTTTTAAAATATTTTGAATCGTTTAAAACTTTTTTTAGACATTTTAAATTTAGTATTTTTTTCTATAAAATAATGTTAATAAAAAAAAATATGCTTGGTTAAAGTGCTAAAAAATGTAATATAATACTCCGAGTCATAAATTATTTATACTTGAATAAAAAATAAATTAAGCATAAATCTATAATATATAGCATAAAGATTTTTATGAGCGTTCAAAGTTAGAATTTCAACGAAATTCGTCAAATTTTAAAATTATTTTGTATTTGAAAATGCATACAAATTTTAGTGTTTAAACCTAAGATTAAAAAAATACAAGGTTCCATGTAGAAAAGAAATCGAAAAAACTTGAAACATTTTACTAAAAATCATATAGATTACTCAATAAAATTTTTAAAATATTTTTACAAATTTTAAGTTATTTACATGCGATAGAAATTGTATTTTGTTAGTGTTAACAAACATTTTTAGGCTCAGTCAAAAAGCTATAAAATGTAATACAAGATCTCATATAATTTCTTTTTTAGAAATTTAAAAATACTTAAAATGCATTGGCATGATTTTTTTATAAGCGTTTAAAGTTCAAATTTTGAAAATATTCGTCAAAATTGCAAGAAAATGTATAAATTATTTTGTAGTTAAATTTAATAAAATTTTTAATTTTTATATCGGAGACTTTACAATATAATACAAGGTCAATCATAACTAGTTTATACTGAAAACCAAAAATCTAAAACAATTTGTTTTTATAAACATTTGATTATTTCAAACTCAAATTTTGACGAAATCGGATATTAAAACAAAGAATAACAATTTTAATTATTTTGTTGGAATTTATATATATTCTTACGAACATAACATTTTTACGTGTATGTTTATATTTTACTACGTGAAATTACATTTTAAAAATATTAAGATTAATTTATGTATTTATAAGTTTATTACCTATTTATACCATATTATTTACTAAAAGTAAATTAATCAATATATTTTAATAACAATACAAAATATTTAATATGATTAAACTTGGTAGTGTAAACTGACAGACTGCCTTCGCTCAGAATCGTTTTTCGTTTAAAAAACGGTAAACAAAAATAATAAAATATCACTAAAAACAAAAAATAAGTATAACAAAAATTTAGTGTCTTATTAAACAAAACATAACGCAAAACGAATTATATAGAATATCATTAAACGAAAAATAACATAAAATGAAATAATTTAAAATTCATTTCCTTAAAAGTTATAATATTGGATTCGTAAAATTATTTATTCCACACAATTTATTTTTATCTTAGAAATCAAACCAAGAATTTGTTATATTCCATATCCAAGTCATCTCTCTTATTAGATATTATTTGGAACGATATAACGATAAACGCAAATGCTGTATAATATTTTGATTATAAATAAAGTAAAACTATTTTTTTTTTCAAATGCAACCCCTGGAGACATACAACTATGTAATTACGATTTTAATAAAATCTCCACGAGATTGTTTATACAATTTTAAATTTACAATTACAATTCATGAATTAATCATAATTAATTATTTATTACGTTATAAAATAATATTATATTTTAAATTTAAAAATCAAGGTCTGAATATTTATGTTTATAAATGAACCCTGTTAAATTTTAAAAATGGTCTGTCATCATCGCTATGTAACCCTGTTTGTGCACCTATAAGTAAATTACCAAGTAGATACCAACTATGCTTAAATTGAATCGAGAAATAGCTATAAGAAAATCTTGTAAACTTTTTTATCTGAATTACGAATAATATTGTTAGTATTATAATATTTATAATCAAAAGTTGTATTGTTCAAACTTGAAATTTAAATCCAAACAAAGTATTTCCCGGAATTAATAAAAAAAGATTTCTTTAAATATATTTTTTAAATAATAATCACATATTATGTTTCGATGAATATTATTTCTCTAAATAGTTGTAAGGAATTTCTATTCCAATCGTTAATAATAAATTATTTAATACTATAGCATGAGTACCTGTCTGAAAACTAATTCATATTTGTCTATGTAATACTGCTTTTAAATTCTATACTTAAAGTTATCATTCAATATTTTTATTTTTCTATTTTGAAACAATTTATCATTTAATAATAAATTACCTGCGTAACGGAGAACATCGTGATGAATAACGTAGACAAAACTTTCATGATTTTCAATTTTCAATTTAAAAAAAAACTTTTCTTTATGCACTATTGCGTGTATAGTGTATTATACTGTTACATATACTAAATATTATATTATATACTCTCAATATTCTGAGGAAGTGTCAATATTTGAAACTCGGTCTCTCTATTTATATAAGCAAATTATCTACGTGCCTTTGTAGATAATAAAAATATAAAATAAATAAAAATTGATCGACTGTATTCTATTGGGATTTGGATGTAGAACGTGACGAACTCTTAACCTGGACGTGTCAAAGACAATGGGTTATCGCAATTAAAATATGACATTATTTTGAAAATAGGTTTTCTTAAGTTATGTTTCTACAAAAATATTTATTTTTTTCCTATCCTTGTTCATCATTTCATTTAAAAATAATTTAGGTATGTTAAAATATACATTAAAAATAATGCAATAAAACTCATACAATAATATTGGTTATTTATACTGTATGTAGGTATTACCTATACTACTATATATTGTGCAATTTAAAAGTATTTATTCGTTAAAAAAATTTAAATAGATAATACCTAAAACTACTTATATTTAAAAAAAAAATTTATCGTTTGAGTTAATAATATTAATTTAACTTTAAAGAATAGTATTATTTTTAACTGAGTGCTTTTATCGTTTTATAACATATAGATAATATTGTAATAAATACCAATTTTATTTTGGCAAATAAAAAATAAATGATAACTATATTTATAACATAATAAGCATTCACTGTTTTATATTCTAATTTTTTTCAAATTGAGTATTATTAAAACGTCGAATTGAATGTTCCAGTTATAACTACTATAGACTATATAGAATATTATCTCAAAAATCAACCCGGAGTGTTCGTGTAGATATTATATAATTTTGTATTGTCAAGTACACACGTTTATATCGTACAGGTATCATAAAGGCTGCGACCCGCCACCCGAAGCATTGCTTCACGGCGTTTCCGGGTGGCGGGAGTATCGCCGATTTAAACAGGAAAAAAAAGGTATCATAAAGGCATATAGTTTGATTTTTAAATAGTGTTATTGTATTTTGACCCTCAGCTTAAGGTATAATCTATAACCTTGAACAGTCAGCCATTAGAACACAACTTAAAATATAATTTAATCACTAAGCTTATATTATCGACCCGGAAACCAGTTAACACCACTGTTATAAACATATTATACAATGATGTTGTATATAAAAAGTTCAAACGCCATAGTACGGATGCTTTGAGAAATCGTTATTTAATTCGACACCCATTAATATTATTACATTGGTACATGGCTGAATTGATTGTATATTAATGAAAACATTACGAAATACGAACGTTAATTGTTATAATGTACACGCACGATGAAAACGCATCAAGTCATAATATTGGTAATACATTTTGTTCGAAATTGCTGAAGTAGTGCGGTTTTCTTATACACAGAAACATAAAGGTATATATGGGTGTACGCCGATTTCGATCAAATTTATTTGTACCTGTCTCTCAAAACTCCATGACATTGTCTATTATAGAGATTTCGTCGTTTTTGTTTGTTTTGAATGTTATGAAATTGGATTATCCGTCAGTCTATATAGTAAGTTGTGCACAGCCGATCGTTGTTTGCACATTGTCGGCGTGATGGTTTGAAAAGCTATGAGAGCAGGGACACGCAATTTCGGCAACGATATATTTGCCAGGTGCGTAATCAATTTCCAGAGAATCTAATTTTCGTACTAGACAATTTTTGAGAAAAGTTATTTTCAAAGAGTATCAAATTTAATAACAGAGATAAAGTAAAGTTTCCAGGAATGTTGTTTTAAGTCTTTATAATATTATTGTACAGGAGGGATGTGCGCGCCAGCATACTGAATAGCACTTCGACAATTATTCGCGTTATATATTGTCGTTGTGCTCTAAAAATCTCAAATATTTCTCGCGTCGCCTGTTATAAAAAACACGTTGCAAAAAAAGCAAACATTAATCTTGACAATATCATAATTCGTATAATAACAACTGCAATAAGTAATAACAATCTATTTATTAAAACCAATACATATACAGGTATTATATTATATGAAATTACCGTTTACCACAAAAACCATAATTACTTAAGTATCGTATACGAGTATAGAAATCTCCGACTTCTAAACTGCACGGTATCCGTTACTTTCCCTCTCCACCATTTATATAGGTACATCATTATGGACATTTTATAAAAAATATTACATTTACAAAGTCGGATATTGGACATGGGATAAATTATTTAAAATCAAGACTTCGAATAAAAATCTCAAATTGCTTCAGGAACATAAAAGAAATACAATGATTATTTGAATTCCGGTTAAAAATGATTTCATAAAAACAATATAAATTGTACATATACATTTTTCCATCGATTCGTTTAGTAATATTTATAAGGTTCATTTATTAGTGCTCAATTCAATTATTTCATCCTAACCATAGAAAATACCTCCTATATGATATAATACTCATATAATAGGAATACGACATAATATTATGAACAACCCTAAGAGAGATAGAGACGTAAAAACACAATGGCTACCACTATTTGACCTTATACATTAAGTAGGTAAAAGTTATTAATACCACAAAATTACATTAAAAATACGATACTATATGTATAACACTGATCACAAAATATGATAAAAAAAATATCTGTTTAATTCATAATAAAGATAAGCAATTGCATTATAATAGTTGTACATTTTATAAATCAAGTCTAATGTAAAAAAAAATGTCAGATAAAATGGTGTGTTAGATATGTGGCATGTCACCTGTGTGTGTCCTATTGACAATTGTTATTTAGTAGGTAAACTTTAAAAAAAAACAAACAAAAATGCGCAGTAAAAATATGTGTTTACATGAACACACAATACAATTTTAGTGTAACCGCTATAGAGATAATAATTTTAGCTTCTTTTTTTTATCATAGACATAATTTTTTTAATAAATTAACTCGTGCGTATCTTGTATGTATTAGTGCATTGACCTTTTGTAGAGAATCATAATATTATTTTTGTCTAAATTTCTTACATAAAAATAATAGTTTAAATACAGATAACTAAAACCGTGTTTGTTTCAGTACAAAAGTATTTTTATATTGAACATAACAAAATGATAAAATAAAACATCTGCACTTTTAAATATTAACCAAATACTTATTAATGTAGTAATAATCGGTTAAGATAATAACTAATAATCGGGACAAAATATTACAATTTTATACTTATTTATCATTTCAAATGTACTTGGGTTTATTTTATGCGGATCGTGGATTGTTTGTAAAAAACATTTTTATCGAGTAAATATAATACAAATATACATGCTGACCTGTACAGGTCATGAAAAATGTTTGTATTTCATAATCCATACAATGTACAGTGTATACTTAATATGGACATAATTTTATTTTGCAAATAGAATATTTTATTCAAATTTATTTCGAGATTCAATTTACGTATCAAGTTCAGGGTTTTTATGGTAAATAAATGTCGCTCTCGATTCACTGAGTTATTCTTTCGCAAATATTTATGATGGATAAAATTAATTTTATTTTTCATTCAATAATTTAATTTATAATATCTATTGGCGCCAATACTTTTATTGTATATTTATTTTTAAAATAAATTTATTTGCATTAATAAATTGAATATAATATATGAAAATCGTTTCTTTTATTATATTTATTGTTTGTAGGGAAAAAATTAAAATTTTTTTTTAACAATAATGTACGGTTATCACGATTAGGAACATCATAAAGCTAGTGTATTAAGAATATAAAATATCTAAAAATTTAAAATTGTCAGTTGTAAAACTGGCAGGATAAAATTTCGAACTGCAATATCAGAAATACTTGTTCATATTTTAAGAAAATCGTATTTTTTAATCATAATTGTCTACTTATATTTTCTAAATCTTTGAAATAAAACGATAATGAGTAATGATTGATTACCCTTTGCATAAAACACTCATGTATAGATAAAACAAACATATTTTCATTGTGATACGAACTTTATCAATGATGAATGCTGTCATATTTTTAGATAATATCCAATTTCAAATAATTGATATTCGATACTCAGAATTATAGTAAATGGCCATTCTGGAAGGCATATTGTAGTCTACGTTACATATTATATATGATCCGAAGAAACAAAATCAATATTTGAACTCCACTCAATATTTTTGACTAATATTATATTTCTTGAATTCATGAAGATATTATCATGGTTTTACTATAGCAATACTCCAATAAACTGGAAAGTCTCCCTTTTGTACAATTAATAAGCATAGATATTTTTATTGTACGATGTTAATTTGTAATATATTTAGTTTTTCGTTGTTTTTTCTAATGAATAAATTTTATTTCATACTTAATGGATTATATAATTTTTCAGTATACAGCATACGAAATACAACAGAATATATAAAATTTTTTTTTTATAATTTACTTAGTTATTTATGAATATTAAATATATATGTTGATAAATTCTATTTAATTTGCAATGTCAACAAATTTTTATTTGCGTTTTTAAAAAAAAAAAACTTATTTGAAATATTTTTTTAACTGTATTTAGAATATTACTCATGGTAATACTGTAACATTTGAAAATATATTTTTATTTTATTTCGTAGTAATACAACTATTATAGTACTCGGCTTGTTTTACGAAATTGCACTTACGCATAATTAATGGTTTCATCTGTATACCGTACAAGCGTATACGTATGTATGAGAGGTGCATACCAAAGGACAGCCAAATAATTAATTATATTACAATTATTAAACGCAATGAATAATTCAATTGGTTGTAAAATAATAATAATAATAAGTTTTATAAATAGTTGTCGACGTATATAGATAGTGCGCGTCTTGCTCTACACCATACGATCATTGGATTGTTGGGGCTTGTGTGTTGAAAAAAAAAGACAATTCAGTATATTATTATTTTTGAAACGACGACTTATATAAACAATACGTAAAAGCACTGCACGACTCGTCGCCTAAACATTTGTTGTTCAGTCACCGATTATGTGCGGGCATGGCTTATGCTGGTGACGGTGCTCTTTGTTCAGACAAAATTCATCAAAATTGGTTTTGGTCCGAACGCACGTGATTGTTTTAGAATAACATCGATATGTATTACACAGTGCCCGCACTACGCTCGTTTTGTCATAGTCTGCATCCTTGTATTATTAAATTAGCTTGAGGCAGAAGACCGTACGATGATATCACAAACAACAGTGTTTATTTATTACGTAAGTACCTACAACACAGTGAGCCAAAACTCAGAGTACATCGTATAGAATAGGTACCTGCAATGAGTAATGGTATGTCTTCATTAATCATTTATATTTCACACAGAAGGATAGTCGTCGATCAGACCTCGGCCTTTGCAAACGAAATAAAATAGATGTCAGACGATTTATCCCCCGGTACCCTGTGTGACCATCGTTCCCCGCCACAATCCTCGTAAAAGTATAAATTAATATTTTTTTTTTAATTTTTACAACGCTATGTATAGGAAATACAATGCACATACAAGCAATATATTTTTTTCTCGCAATTACATTGTTACGCTTTATTTGTTCTAAAACATATTACTTTAGCGTATTTGAAATATTACACACTACCCATATATATATATATAGGTGGTGTATAGTTTATTTTTTATTTGTTTAAATGAATATAATTTTTTTTTTTTTTGACAACCATCTTTTAATTATTATTGACACAAAATCATGCGAGAGTATATCTGTTAGGTAGCATAATTTATTTTTTCATTTGAACATATTCTGTATATGAATGTAAAATTATGACTAAAGAGTAGGTACCTATATATATATATATATTATTACTATTCAAAAGAACTAGGATAGATATTTCTTCGACTGTGCGGTGTAATTCATGTGGCCTTTATATATAAAGATACTTATTGTTATTAAAAAAAGTATATATAATTTAAATTGACAATATAAAAGCTTTAGCTTGTAGAGTTCATATTTTGTAGTTACCAATACCTACAATATCTTATGACTTACACTACTTATAATGGTAAGCTAACTATGATATATAGATTGCATGATTTGACTAGGTATAGTGATCTGTTATCCAAATAATTTCATATCAGAATTTTTATGAATAGAAAACACTAGGATTGTGGAGAATAGTCTCAGCTATGGTAACGATAAAGTTCTTCAAACGTTTTGTATACAGTGTATAATATTATGGTACCCTGTTCAGTGTTCATGTTGGTATTTATTAAAATAACAAAATTGAAATATTACAAAAACCTTTCTTTGTACGGTGTTATTGAAATTAGATAGATAGAAAGATGATCGATTATACTTTGAACGGTATGGTTGCAGTTATCAATATTAGGAAAAATAAGTCGTGAAGCAGCTGCCTCGGCCGGTATATTATTAATGTATAAATTAGTAATCAATTTGATTGATTGCCCACACATTTCAGAAAAAGTGTCTAGAAAAGTTCAATTATTTCAATAATTTATTATTTTTCTCCGTTTCAAGTCAATATATTTTAAAATAAGAAATGATTATTATTATAATAAACGACCCATTAATCTGAACGTCAAGACTTTTGATTTGAGACAATAATATAAATGTTGTGGTTCCATGTAAAGATTCGACTCCGGTGGTCCCTATGGCTTCGGCGAGATTATCAGTAGGTAGGCCAATTCGACCACTTAAAAAGACATAAAGAACACAGATGAGTGATAAAAAATATACTAAAATGTATATTTAATAAAATCATTTCTGCACCGTAAAGTTAGTACAACTGAAAATCCATGCGGGTGGGTTATATTATAGATATCTACTAAATAATGTACGAGCTTGATAACAGTCTTAGAATCCAATCGTCGCGGACAAAGAGGAAAAGAACTTTTTTTCGTACTCGAAAACAATAATTTTTATACGTTATATCTTGGTCTGACTTAGTGAAAATGTCTAGTTTCGACGGTTTGGTGGTCGCCAAAACGTTACCGTATACGGTACTCGTGTGTTGAAGATTAAACGATAATAAAAACGATACTGGAATCATCGTTATCAGCTATAACAACGGCATTATAATATCACAGGCGTGTTATAATTATAGATCGGATCGCGGACTGAATGTGTTCCACTCTGTACATTTGTCGGGGTCGCGCGTCGCTGTTAGACCGTTAGGGCAGCCGCCAGGTTCTGCAGACGACAGCCTCGACGCGCTCGTTCTTCTCCACCCACCAAGACGCCCGACCGCTCGCCCGCCCGCCAAAAACACTCGGTCGCTTACGATATCGATGTGTGTTCGCGGGCGCGCCAAAGCCACCGACGCGACGCGTGTATTTGTTCAACACAACACGAGTGCACTCTGCCTGCCACCGCCGAAGCGACGACATTGCAACCCGTCGGACAAATATTTGTTCTCGGTTGCCCTCCCCCCCCCCCCCCGGACTCCGGCCAATCCGCCTTAGTCGTCGTCCACACGCGCGCGCCCCCGCCTTTGCATAACGTCGTATTTATATGTGTGTGTGTCAGTGTGCGTGTTGTTATAGCCACCACGCGTCGTCGTGTGGTCGTCTCGACAAAGGGAACGGTGGAGGCGGTGTGAACGGAGGCGGTGTGAATAGCGGCGCGAACGGGCGAGGCGCGCGCGTGCGCGTGTGTGTGTGTGTGTGTGTGTGTGTATGTGTGTGAGAGAGAGAATGATCGCGCGTGTGCGCACTTTGACGCCGCGTTGCCGGTACGTGCCCGGCGGATAACCGACAACGTGGCACGCACAGCAGCGCAACGACTGATATTATGATATTACTTCATATTGTACAGCGTGGGTAGGCAGGTAACTTTAATATATATATATAAAGAGGGTAATTCGCCAGGCACGATCACCCCCCTTTATTTATCTTCAATAATGCTACTGTTCTAAATATGATATATGGAATTTTTTAATATACTTAAAGACATTTTTTCAAATTTATGATATTTTTTGTACCAGAGATACAAACTTTTGTTTTTCAAGTACGAACCCCCCCCCCCCTTCTACTGCAAATTATTTAACTGATCATTTTCTGAAAATTTCGTGGTATCAAAACCGAAATCCAAACGAGTAAGTTTTAAACTATTTAACTTTGTGTACTAAGGACATTAGATCCACGATAATAGGTATGGAATATATGAGACCTATGGTGAGTCCGACATTTTTGATT
Source organism: Pentalonia nigronervosa (assembly GCA_014851325.1). NCBI lineage: Eukaryota > Metazoa > Arthropoda > Insecta > Hemiptera > Aphididae > Pentalonia > Pentalonia nigronervosa. The sequence continues at coordinate 98,921 of JACXSJ010000950.1, read as the reverse complement.
TTTGATACACACATTTTTTTTAGCAATGTATTTGTAAAACAAAAAATACTGTGTTGAAACCAATGCATTCTTCGCTATATTCAAAATCTAAAAGCATATTAGATACACATAAAAAAAACGTACACTGATGTACATACGTATAATTTATTTATTATAATTTAATTTCTTTGTCAAATCTAACTATGGTTAAGTCACCCCACCCAAAGAATTCAGCCTTTCGTCAGTAGTCCTTGATCTCAAATAAGACTTGATCCTTTTTAATACCGAGAAAGACCTCTATACAGAACTGTTAGATATAGGGTATAGTAAAGAAAATGTCTTAATGCAATTTCTACATATGGATACAAATTTCGATAATTATTTTTAATGATCAGAGAATTCATTTTTATATAGTGTTAAGTAATGCATTACTTGATATTGTTAATTAAAAAAACTTCTAAAATGAACACGAAATTGTAAACGTAGAGGCAAGATAACTGTGGTAATACATTTATAATTTGTTAGAATTTTGATAAATTTCATATATTGTCAAATTAATAATATTAAAAAAAAAATCAATATGTTCACACACTTATCATAAGCAGTTATTTGTTTTCTTAATTTAACTTTTGAGCTGTCAATAATGACCAAAAATATTTTTATTTTAAAAATGCATATTTTTCGTAATAACTAATAATTGTATTATCAACTAAATATATCAAAGTGGTCTCATTTACCATCCCTAAAATTATTCCACCCAGGGAACAAAGCCCTTCACCTCTCCACAAATATTTCTCTAACTAGATTCAATATTACATCTATTTTATATTTTTATCAAACAATTTTTAAAAACGTTTAACCTTAGTATATAAATATTTTAATAACTGATTATCTACTCGTTCAAATTTTGAATTAGGTGTAATAATATTTAAAAAAAAAATTCCAATAAATAATTTACAGTAAGAAATGGGACTAAGAAGAACTAAACTTTGTATACTTAGTTAAAAAAAATACATAGCACATCAACATCCTTGCCGCCGTCATGTTAGATGAACGATAGTGGCGTTTGAAAAATGATTAAAACGATCCATTAGAAAGTTTTATAAGAGATATCAAATCATATTGTAATACATAATAATTATTTTTTATGAATAATCATAATATTTTAAACTTACAAAATGTTAATAATGTAAAAAGTAATAAAAATAAATTATTAGATTAAGAATTAGATAATTAGATAACGGGGTGGGATTTTTGCGTTTGTGTATAATTGTATGGTGTTTTACTACATAATATTTAAGTAGATATTGTATATTTTTTATTATTATAAAATATATTATGATTTCTAAATTTGTGTAATTATTGATATTTTAATCAAATATAAAAACATGTGGTAGACCGCATATGACGTATAGAAATGTGCGGTAGGCCGCATAATACGACAAAAAAACTAAACATTTCAAGAATTTCAAAATATAGTCTTTAAGCATGTTTAAAAATTCAAAAAAAAAAGAATTTGAATTAACAAATTATTGAATAAAAAAAAAATAAAGGTATGATTGTTTGGTAAATCACCCTATATGCTATAATATAGAACGCGGAGTCAAGTCGACGTTCCGATCCGCCGCCGTTTCTCTTTTCGCTGTAACGGCAATTTAATACAATGTATAATATTATAACCTAATAATATTAGCGACGACGGTTCTTTTTTTTTTTATTATTATTCCTTACCTCTCTTCCTCTCACCCCTTCCTCACTCCCCTCCATTAGTACAACGATTAAGTGTAATCATTTTAAGATGATAATATACATCGTCATGGTTAGTCTGCGCAATGATTCCCGTGGACTATCTTGAAAAAAATGTGATAGTGTAGAGGCTGTAAGTTATACTTTGGTCCATTTGTCGACAAATGTATAACGCCCGATCTTTGTTTTTATCAGCGAAAACATTTTACTGCATTAATAGATGTACTTTAAGAATTCTATACATTTGTACAACATAAAATAATTGAATATGAAACTAGATGAGAACACTTAAACTTATTAACTATAATTTTTTTAGTTTATTTCAAATTTAATCTCAAATAAAAATTGTAAAATTATTATTAATTTTTAATGAAAAAAATACAATAGTTCTTTAAAATTATTATAATTATTATGTAAAATGCCCACCTCGATAAATTTTCTAATCGAAATGCGTCACCAAAGTCCATATAGATTATAGATACTTGATAGTTGATGATATCATATTATATATTTTTGGTGATCATGTAAACTTTTTTAAATCAGTGGCTTGCTCAAAGGTGAATATTTTTACTTATGCATGCAACTGGATAAATAGAGTTGGGTTATTTAGATATATACAAACGCTTTTTCGCCCCCAATCGTTCATATAAATAACGTAAAGGTTCATCTAATTCATCTCGATCGCCACTTCAGTGGCTTTATGGATCTGGTGACGATAATTTACGAAGATTTCTACACAACGCACTGCACATAATCCAAATACGTACGGTACCTAATAATTATTAATATAACTATTTCGTCTTCAATCAAAAACAATAATTTTAATTTATATTGGTATATATCTACTACATTATATTCACTTTATTAGTATAAATAATCACATTATTATTCGTATTTTTATGGCCTAGGGACTTATTGCTATAGACTTGTTTCCTCGTCATCGATATAATATGACATACATATAATTGACCAATCCACCTGTGACAAACGATATCATATACCATTGTTTTAGGGAAGGTTAGCAAATAGTAGAATGATACCAGGTGTATAAACTGTTCACTCATAACTCAATCTTAACTATAAAAGTTGATCACATCTCGATAATCATAATAAAGTTTACATCTTTGTCGCTATTTTACTATTAAATCCTCCGTGTAGAGTGATCTTCGTACGTCACGTCGCGTTGTATACGGCATCATAATATACATTGAGCCTCTCGAAATTGCTTTCATACAGGCACTGCAAATCGCAGTCTGCTTCAAACGCGGTAAAACGTATAGGCTCATGTCTAAAAGCGGATTGATCGAAATATAATATTATATAGGTGCCTACTTAATATTATTACTACGCGATCTCCGTCCATAGGTACAGTACGAGGTATATATAGGTAGGTGCCAACGTCGTGCGAATATCGATCGGTCGCGTTACGGTCTGTTATCATTAATAATGATGTGACGGTCAGCAAAATCAGTGCAGTTGTAGACGCAATAGTGTACCTACGACTTTGTATCCATCCGATTCGGCGCAATTCGACACAGTCGAATCTGTATCGTTGCATTTATATGCTGTAATAATATAATGTAAATTATAGCGAGTGAATTGAATTTTAAAAAAATATCCCGCAAAAGTAATCTGGTATACTATACTTCACTAAACTAAACGACTTATATGGTTATCGAATAGAAACCATAATATTTGAATAATATTTGACTAACTGAAGAAAAAAATTTTATTATTATTACAATACAGTGAGTTAAACAAAAAATCTGCATGATGCGATATGCAGTTATTGTTCGACGCGTCGATAACTACTATACAATATTATGATACGAGAATGGTTGTTTTTCGTTCGTTTGTAGAACTTCCATTTATTTTCACGGAATAATTGTGGAATATTTTTTCGTGTAATTATAATGAATTTTTTATGATATTCCTAACGAAACTATGAATTTTACGAATATACTATGTATACGTCGTGACCTGGGTGGCGCTGTGGTTGTCTTCAGCCCCTAATATAATTAACCTAACCTCAGAATACTTTGAGGTCAAGCATCAGCCGGTGTCACTAATTCCCGGACGGGTGACCACCCGGGTTTTTAGTGGCAAATCCTTGCCCACATATACACGTGTTCTAATCAACCGTAAACCTCCCCCACACTAACTTACTAAAACACCTACTAAAAAAAACCTACGGGCTAATGACCTCAGATTTGAAGCCTTAACTCAATAAAAAAAAAAAAAAACTATGTATACCTACCTAACACATACATAGGTACATCAGTTACTAATTATATTATATATATACCTAATGTACATTTTACGGATGATGTTATTGTTTGACAATCGTGACAATATAAATTATTATAATCATTCGACAATATTCAACGTTTGTTAATGCATGTAACACGCTATTGTTACCTAGGTACGCAAAAAGTTCAGATAATAATTTTTTTTTATGATTTATCTAATTTCATTTTAATATACTGAATCAGAAAATAAATGTTGGTATTACACGCAAATTAGTATTATACGCGTGTAAACGCCAGGTAATAGGTACATGACGTACTAATATCATATTATAAAAAAACGATTTATTTTTGTTTGCAAAATTACACTTATTTATCCTATTCAAAAAATTAACTAATGTACTTGTAAGAATGTAAGATATAACAACTACATGAGCATTCTAATGAATTAAAACATTCGTTTAATTTAAATCTAACTTTAAGATTCTGAGCGGAACGAGGAATTTATTAATTTTACAATGATGTGTGGTTTTTTTTTGTGTGTGTCTATCGTCACGTTTAAGAGCAGTAAAAGTACTGTGGTTTTCTTCATCAGCATCTTTTTTGGTAAGAAAGTGAATCTAGTTGATACTTGGAGGGGGGGCGTTCATAAGAAAAATTTCTAAATAATTTTAAAACGTGTCGGGAAAAACAATAAAAAAATTAATGGAAAAACGGAAATTATTACGCGAAATCAATTTTTGATAAAATCTATTTTGTTTTTTTGGTGTAGCACCAAAAGTAATCACAGTAAATATATGACATTTTCACAAAATGTTTATATAAGCAATTTCAATAAATTATAAATGTTTCAAAAAATGTTGAGTTTTTTTAAGCTATTTATAAGCATAACCAATTTTCAGGTTTTTTTTATTATTGCCGATAAAAATTTTTTAAGTCTACCAAAAACTTAAAAATGTAATACAAAGTTCTTCTTAAATTGTTATAAGTGAAAATTAAAAATAAAATTGAACCTAAGTCATCAATAGATTTTTATAAGCGTCTAAAGTTAAAATTTCGACAAATACATAAAAATCACGAAATTTTATAGTTTTTTTAATTATGAAATTCACAAAAAATTTTTCTATTTAAATCTAAGATTTAAAAATTCAATACAAAAATTTCTATAAGTTTTTCTACCTTTCTAAAAAAAAAATTTACCGAAAGTCAAAATAATTTTTTATGAGCGTTTGATATTAGACATTGAATATTTGCCCATTTTCTCCAGGAACGATTTTCTTATTTTGATGTAATTCAAAAAGGAATAACTGTAGACATTTAAAATTTTCACTAAATGTTTAGATTACCATTTTCTATACACCAAATAATTTAATAATATTTTGACAATTTTTGAGTTAATTTTTGGTCTAAGAAATTTTTGGTTTTTTTAAACTTTTTTCTTTAAATAACGATAAAAAAAAATTTATTGAATAACATTTCTTGAAAGTTTAATACAAAATTTTTCATAAATTATTAAAATGGCTAATCAAAAATAATAAAAATATATAGGCACTTTTTATTTGTAAGTATTTAAACTTAAAATTTTGACCGAAATTCATCATCAAACATTTGTAAATTGTTTTGTAGTTGAAAATTTATAAAATGTTTAGTTTTTATAGCTAAGGATTGAAAATTTAAAATAAGGTTTTTCGTAAGTAGTTTATAGTGTAACCAAAAAATCAAAAAATATATTAAAATTATAATTTTTTATAGACATTTTAAATTTAAATTTGGACAAAATTAGATATTTAAATGAAGAATGACAATGTTAGTTATTTCATTGCAATTTGAAAATATTTTTTGTAGATACTTAAAACTTTTAAAGTATATTATTATATTTTATACAATTAATTAATTTATCAAATGCAATGTTTTCTGCAAAAATTAATTCAACCTACTGTATTATTAATAGTAAAATGAATTATTTTAATAGCAATAATATCATAGAATACTCTTAATTATATAGGTTAACAGACCGTCTTCGCTCAGAATCGTTTTTCGTATACAATGATTTATATCATTGAATTCAAATTTAACATATCTATGAAAGTGATCCACTCGACACATACTGTATAGCAGAGCGATATAGTACTAGTGTAGTACCCACTTGCCAACCTTTTTAAAAATAATGTTACTATATTTCCTTATTTAATTATTAAGTATAAATAACATGTCTTAAGCAAAATTTTCTAAAATTGAAAAAACTATTTACATATTATCAGTTGGATTTTGTATGTAAAATTATAAAGTGTGATTTTTAATTAAAATTAATATTTTTAATTTTAGCCCACTTTGTTATTTCCGTATAATTAAAAAAAAAATGAATGTCCATCATAATATATGTATAAATGCATAATCTTTAAATATGTAATATTCGGAATGACTTAAAAGTTAATAGTTGGTAAATGATAAATTTCACATAAATCATTTTCTTTTGCACATTATAATAAATTAATAAATTAATCCATTTTTACTCTTAAGGACACAATCAAATACGTCTTATAAAAGAGCAATAAAGCACACTAACTACTATGGGACCAGGAATCTAATAATAAACTTCACCTAATCAAGACACTTATGACTCCAAATCCGTATCATCCATCTTGTATAAGACGAGAACAAACAATGTGATCACGTATAAAAATCGGTCACACAACATCACTCACGTACACTTAATGAAAAAGAATCGAGACCCACATGCAATTTTTCAACATATCTTTAATATGCATAAAACACCTCCTCCCTGATAGGCCCACCCTTAGCCATTCTTAGCCGAAGAGAGAATAATCTTTCCACAGTCAATGAACCTAGAACATATTGTATCTATAAAAAAACTAAATTTATTAAGGTATTTCCTTAAAAAAACCAAATTGTACAGCTAAGTTTAAATACTCCACAAATGTACATTATCACTATTATTACTCTTATTACCTTATATGATTATTATGATGAATGTAATTTTTTCCCGGGCTATTGGCTTATGACTTTATTGTTGAAGCTGTATTAATAATTAAAAAAATAATCCATTTATAGGTTTATATGTTAAATCATTAATATTTTAACTGTGAACATTTTGATGTTTATAAAAACATTGTATTTGTTGAATTCTAAGCAACCTGAAAAAATACATATTTAAGTTTTAGATATTTTTTTAGATATTTTTCTTGGTAAATTATTAAACCAAATTCTTAAATGGTATTATTTTTTTTCAAACATTTGAATCATACACATTTTAAATAGAACGTTAAAGAGTAAGTATGGAATTTTAGAACGAACAAAATTTAATTTATCATTAATTTTGTTTTACGTTTTCGTATTTACATATAATTTATTATATAAAATATAATGAATATTTGATTCATGATAAAAACATTGATTCAATGTAATAAAGATATAAAAAAAGAAATAAATACTAAAAAAATAGTATATACACAATTATTAGGTAGAGTGTAGTACTGCAGCTGTATTTTTTCTGAAATGTCCAATAATCAAACAAGGGAAACACAATGTAAATATATTTGAATTTATTTTTTTAAGCTCTCCTATCTTAATCATCCAAACTTGGTAAATATTTTAAATTACAATGAAATGCTTATAGTGAATATCTTACATGATGAATATTTTCATATTTAATATCATAAGAAATAAAGATGTTATTCTTATTTCTTAATATCTATAGATTCTGAGTAAAACTAAGCTACTGATTCTACTACATGTTTTTTACTTTTTTCACCTCTTGATTTTGAAGTATTAAAATTTACATTATTTTTAAATTGCTAAATATCTGAAATATACATATAGTTACGATTAAATAAATTTTATGTAGATTAGTGCACCTACTGTATGCTATAAGATAAAAAATATTCCATTTTACAAAATTGAAAAACTAACCCAAGTTATACACCGTAAATCATTTATAGAATGTGATGCAAATTGTTTTTAAATTTAATATTACAGCACACTTTTAACGCGCCGCCTTAACATAACGAGACTTTAAAGAGTGTCAATGTTGTTTTTTTTTTGTTTTATTGATCTTAAGCCCGGCAACTATGGCCATTAGCTGTCTGTAGGTTTATAATGTGGTGGGGTACGGTTGGTTATAACACGTTTTGTATGTGTGACAAGGATTTGTTGCTAAAAATCGGTGGTCACCCATCCGGGGCTAGCAACACCGGCCGGTACGTACACTCGGAGAACGTTTCCGCAGTTGAGCGTACGACCGCACCACACCGAGCCACTGTTGTTTTTTATTTCTTATTATTCTCGATGGTTGCCAGAATATTTTATATTTAAAGGCAATACCAATAACTGGTTTGTTATATTTGTCTTTCAACAAGGAACACGGAAAAAAAGAAAAGTTTGAGCAGCAATTACCAATGGCACAAGATGAACACATCCATACATAATGAGCTATTACTGTATAAATAACTCATACATTATCGGAAAGTGATTTTTCGTAGAAAAATACTACTAATAAAAATTGAATAAAACAATATTTTTGATAGTCCATCTCTCGTTTTTTCTTTTATCGTATCAAATATTTATAACGCTTGATATACGTTTATTTCAACTTTTTCAGTAATTCTAAAGTTGCGCATTTTTTTATCAATAAATATTTAGAGAAAGAAAAAAGATCACAGGAAGACATCTTTAAAAATAATATTGTTTTCATTAGCTTTTGTGATCAGTGAGCTCTAAAACTGCTTCTTAATAATTTATGAATTCGATCTGTGTGATATTTTTTTTTTTGATAGGTGAAAACATAACAAAATTACTTTATCTTCTCAACTATATGTTGTATATATTATAATAATATGATATGTAAGATACTATATATTTATGTTTATATTCTATAGTTGATTAATTTATAAACAATAATAGTCAAAGCGATATCTGCACCTGTGAGCACAATAAAATATGTGATATTTTAATTTTTTTTTTTTAAATAAAAATTGTTTTGAAAGCATAGCCATTGGCTGACATTTGACAACATACAAACATAATTTTTTTACATAATAATAATTCTACTTAAAATATATATTTTAAATTATTATACATGAATGGTTAATTTGTAAAACTTGGTAATCACGTCCTATTTGTCTTTTTAAATTTTATTATAATTTATTAGTTTAACCGGTCTTCGCATCATATTTGCTTCAGGCGTCTTAGAAAATTTCCAAAAATTATATAGGTTGATAGAATTATTTATTGATTAAGGAGGTGGTGTGCTATGTGCATTCCAAGACGAGCGTGAAATCTATTATAGAATTGTTTTGCTTCTTCCTGAACATATACAAATTAATATGATTAGATATGCATGGTTTGGAATTTTTTTATTTTAGAAGTAATGTTTCATATGTTGTTATTTTTTTACAATTTTAAATTTGAACAAAAATATTCTACACACAGTACCAGTAATTAATGCTAGGTATAAAATAGACAAACTAATATACTATCAATTTCTATAAAACCATTCGTAAAGCGTATTAATGTTGGTAACATGTTTTAGTAACATTATGTTGGTTCCTGCAATAAAGTGGTATATAAGAAAACCAATAGGTAAATATATATTTATTGCTTCGCTCAGAATTTAAAATGGATTTATTTACTATAATGACTCGGCATTTATGTTACACCTGGTAAATTTTTTTAGGTTAACAAAAGACATGAATGTTAACGTAGGTGTCAACTTTCCACGATATAAAAAAAAAATTCAAAAACATTGTATGCAAATTTTGAAAATATCCATGCAAATTCATGCTGATTACGTGCTAAATATTGGCAAGAGAGAAAGTTCGAAAATAGCTGTTATTGATTTTTTTTTGAAGGGGGAACCGAAGATATATGTCTTATTGAATGTATAGGATTACGTATAAATATCGATAGCAACTTGGTTCAAAAGGATGAAGGAGGTGTATTGCAGCACCACTATATATAATAAACACACATATACATAACATATATATCATGAACCCATAGATTTAAAAAAAAAACAAGGAATTCGCTCTGCTGTAGGTAGTATGTAGTAGAATAAAATCCAACGAACGAACCAGGGACAGGGAATTAGGGTGTTTGGATGTATTCAAAAGCAGATACTACAATTGTAGTTATGCATTTTCACAATGACAACAAACCCGTCGAAGGATATTATAATAAGGAGAAAAGGAGATAGTTTCACGGCAGGGTTGTTTTCTTACCTTTACTTTAACCTTTCGTTCTTATTGATCACTATATAGGTGCAGTCGTACAGAGTGTAATTTTACATTATTGTCTGGTTTGTGGCTGTGCTGTTTTTAAACATAAAATAATATGTTTTACGTTGATTTTTTTTTTTTGTCTACATTCACTTTGTGGAAGTACGGTATTTAAATATCATTCTGCCCGGACGCAGGATAAACATAAGTAATTGATGATTATTTTTTCAATCAATTATAGAATCCAACGTTGTGTATTGTATATAATTCTCGTTAGAGTGATTCAATTTCATTTTTACGTATATATATATATTTTTTGATATTTCAATTATAAATACTTTTATTGTTAAATAATTTATTGTGTATGGTTTCTTTTGTACATCGAGCTGTTTAAATCGTATTGTCGTTGTTGGAAATTGAATCGGAAATTAACAAGTCGTTCTGTTTACCTATTATGATAGTTCAACCATACAATATTAAACCTGCAAAATAAACCGGCTGAAACAAAAACGTTTGAAAAAGAATTCCTAGTCAACAATAGTATTACTTAATGTGTGAGTAAACCTGAGGAATCTGCAGCTTTTATATATAACCATATAAGTGTAATGAAATTGCCGTCTAGTCGTTTTCACGGAATCGTATAAAGTCAATAATTTTTCAATTTTCAAGTACCTCATTACAGTAATAGTATGGAGTTATCAATTCGTAGTCTTAGTATGATAAACTTTATAATTTTTTTTTTTTTTCAGAGGGCTGCATTTTATAGAATCCCTGGGACAACACAAATTATTAAATATAAATTAATATTTATTTTAAAACCATTTTTCTGACTTTTGTATTATTTTTATAAATATTCTTTTGTAGTTAAAAAACGATTTCAAAACACACTCGTTAATAGTAGATTTCTCACACGTCTCGTTAATCACAAAATAATACAAAGTTAACAAGTGCAAGAACTAATAACGACTTGTTATAATATGCATATGTCATTATTCATAAATACCAAAGCTATGAACTAGGTTAGGAAAACATGCTTGTTGTACAAAATTTAGTATTAAGTCTTAGTCAATAAGTTTTATTAGACGCAGCAACATAGAACTAGGTTAAACTGTAATATATGAGATAGGAATGTATAAGGAAAGATGCTCTTCAACATCAATCGATTACTGCTGGACAAATTGTAATAAATAGTGTTCTATTTTAATTGTGTTTATTTATAAGTATACGTTGGGAGCGATCGGCATATATAACAGACTTTACTCGTTGCAAAAACCAATTAATATTAGGGTATACTGTTTGACTATCGATCACCTTTTATACGCCATCAAGTTCCGTGTAATAAAAAATGTATTTCTGGATGCTATTTACTTTATTCTTATTTCCACAGTCATTGCATTGAGATATTAGTCTTTAAAGTATACTAAAAAATAAAACTTTAATAATATGTTAACAGAATTATGCCAATAAATATTTTGGTATTAACCGCTCAGCGTAATGATTTATAAAATAGTTTATCGATATTCCCATTAGTATAAGCTTTATCGTTTGTTTTTTCAATTTAAGACATTTATGGGAATTGAGTCCATGATTTTATTTTAAAATTGCACTTGCAAATCCCGTGAACACGTTACAGCTGACGTATTAATAAATCAGTTTCTGTAGGTAGTAATAGCACGTGGCTATGTTTGTACATCACGATCAGAACTAGCGGTTGAGCATAGTATGATGCGCCGGGAATTCAATCATTCTACATGACCTCAACACGGCCACATAACATAATTTAATATAATACCAAGTGGCATCGATTCCTGATGGAATTCGACTTAATGTGAGCGTCCCTTAATACATATTAGATACATATATTATTATACGACGGTCGGGCGCCCACTTCAGTTCAACCACAATGGTTTAGCTGCAGTACAATGTAAATACCAAAATTAATCGATTTAATAATTATACGTACTATTAATCGTGTAGGTAGGTTAATTAATGTAGATAAATATTATCGGTTGAGGTATTACTTTTCATTTTGTTAGGTACCTATTTTAATATCACATCAAAGTTTAAAAAAATGTTTGATATATACTATAAGATACAGCATTGTGTTAATTTATATTGTTTCAATTATTATCTACGAGTTCTAAATTAATTATTTTAGATTTAATAATTTACTATAATATTCTTTTATACGATTTGTTGAATTAAAAGGTCAAGTTAAAATTAATATTTGATATTCAAATTTTAGCTGTCTTGTGTTACGTATATTGTAGGTACTAAGGTATATAAGTACTATATATACTAGGTATATAAATAGCCTTGCTGAGCGGGAGAGGCAAGCTCAGGGAAGATGATGGTGATGAGCAATAGTAGAGCACTCCAGAAAGCGTAACTAAGTAGATTATTGGTCAATTTTAAGGAGTGGTTAGAGGCCCTCCTCTTTCGTGTATCTCTTTCTCTGTTTTTTGATGTTTACAATTGTTGAATAAACCATATAGGACCGGGTGGCAGTATTGTAACAAACAATTTCCACCCGTATCTATATTTTGAACAGAGGGGAAAAAAAGGTATATAAGTAGCAATTATTTCAAATGTAAGAAACTTTTAGCCAACTCAATTATTTTAAAAGCATTGACATTTATGTTAGACCTTATACGTGTGTATACTTATATATAAATATAATATAATATGTTTAAATTTGAGTGATGAACTCCGACATTTATTGTAAATTAAAATAACCTTACTCCTTATATAGATGTAATGCACTAATAAGAAAATGAAAGGTTGTTTATAATAATATTATATAATATTTTCAGTGTCGCTTATACGTTTCTGTCACATAAAAACGCAATTCCATTTATTTTATTATGCATAAAAATAAATAATAATAATACAATATCGAATATCAACTTGCTATAGTTGTTGTAATCATTCATCAACTTACTAAGCATGTGAGTGACCTAATTTTGATATTATACCTAATTTATACAACAATAATATAATATAATATAGTATAGTATATGATCACCACACAATCATTATTATTATCTGTTATTGTGAGCTGTACCTACAGAAGTTGTACGTATGCACAAAATTCCCATTGTTTGTATTCGTGCCGTCTTATTCCATTTAAACGTTTAATTTACATTTTTACGATTTAACTGAAGTATGACTGATGCCTGTTATGTAGGTACGTCTATAATATTCTGCAGATGGTTTAGATACACAACACAGCGTGTAATGAATAAAAGTGAAATATGTTTTAATGGTTCTTTCAATAACAACGCATTATGTAGGATAATATATTATGGTACAAACATTTATAACTCATATTTTATCCATATGCAGAACAACTGTTACAGCAAACTTTTATATTTTGAACGTTTGTCAGTGATACCATCGTATCCCGCATTAAAACATAAACAGAAATAAGCACACAGTGTTTTTTTTATTTTTATGTTTATTTTACCCGGGGTTATTGACATTGAAAATTTAAAATGTTAATTATTTTTATTACATAGAAATATTATCAATACCTACCATTTCAAAAAAAAATACGAATAACTCCACAATTATTGACAATAGTATATTTACTTTCGCGCATGTGATTCGAAACAGTTTGAAATTAACAATATATTATATATAATATTTCCATAGACATTATTTTTATAAACGGAAGAATAATATACCATTAATTATTACACAATTATTTACTATTAGCTATTATATATGTGTAAATATTATTTTAATTATTATTTTTGAAATATGTTTTTTTGAAAACTATTACTGTGTTAAAGACTATTATAATAATAATTAATATTATAAATTATGATAATAGACCACCCATTATTTTCATTCATAAGTGAATACTTTAAAAATACTCAAAATCAATATAAAATAATTCAAATTTTTGTTTACATGTTATTTTGAGTTGCCTAGTAAATTTGAGGTTTTTATTAAATATTAAAATAAATATCATACAAGTATTAAAGTTTAGACATGAAGCGGTTAGATACTTCAGTCATAAATATAATCGGTATGCGGGTATGTTAAAGAACAAAATATACAGCGTCACAGTGAAAGACATTCTTTATATATCAAATAAAATATAATACAATAAGCATATTTAAGTTGCTTCAATTATATATTTGAATAAAATAGAAAATAATAAGAACAAATAACTGACATTATAATGTAGTACACATTGCGTAGTATAATGACCTCTTCTACTTGTGAATATAAAATGTTAACTTTTTGAATAAAATATACAGTATTGTGAACTATACTAAAATGAGTTTAGTCTTAACGGGCAAAAATATAAAATGTTATTGTTATAAGCCCAGCTTTCAATAAATATTTGTTTCACCAATATTCTTGTACATCATCCAGCCAACAATATAATATAGATTATACACAAATATAATTTTATACGATATACTAATATAACTTATGAGGAACATTTTATTAAATGTTCAAGTTTTTTGACAGAGCAAAAAATTATTTCTCAACAATAATTTTTCAAAAATGAAAAATTCCCATATCTGTAAATAGCTCAAAAAGAGTCAAAATATTTTGAAAATATTATCATGTATACAAAATTGTCATATAAACATTTGGTGAAAAATTAAAGTATCTACGGTTATTAGTTTTTGAGTAACGCCGATCGTTTTTCAGTTTCTGTTTTTTGTTTTGTCAGGAGGAGGTATCAGTACACTCTTAAGTTTAACTTACATTTAAGATTAAAACTTGACCAATGCATCAAAAATTTTGTTTATGGATTAATGAAATTTATGAAAATAATCTTTAAAATGCTCATATTGATGGTAAGATTCTGAACCATTGATATACATATTATACAGTACGTGGTCATGACTCTCCCACAAAAAAGGAGGTCATAAACTTCGTAGACCAATATATATATATATATATATATATATAAGTAGTAGGAATTTACGACTTGCAAGATATTTCAAAAAGCCTGATAGCTGGTACTATGGGAAAAATATTCAAAAAATTCTTCAACTTCGTTAGAGGAAAAATAAATATAACACTTAAAAAATGTTTTAAATATTGACTAACGATATGTGTTACTGATATATATTCTTTCTTCGGGTCTATTGACTACATTTTACGAACAAACGCTTGCCAAATATATGCACAGGTATTATTATTATTACAAAATAATCATAGCCGCTAAATTGATCTGTATTGACTTTCACGCACCGCAGCGCGATAAATAAGTTCAAAATTAGAATAACACGGTAATATATCTATGGCGCATTTTGGTATTTTTTTCCCAGAGGCACGCTTTGGCGCAAAAGGCAGACTGTTTTATAAATAGTATTAAATGGGTTAGTACATTCGGGTATTAGCAAAAAAACCTTATCGATGGCGTCAAACATAGGCATAACTTTCTGTACAGGTAATGTGTATAGAGTACGAACCACCTACCTGGCATGGCGTGCGGTAGTTGACAGAATGACGTCTGTCAATATTCTCGGTTCAGTTTCGGTGACATACACGTATAAGTTACTATATATTAAAGTGATACACTGTTACGTTTTGCATGATTATATAATACAATATAATTATATTTATAAAAGAAATGTCTTTCAAGTTAGTGGTTATATATTTATATAACCTGCAGCAAACGGGCTAGTCCTATATAATTTGAAAAAATGCAACTGATTACTTTTGTGAAAAAAAATTAGTCTATATTGTGTATGATGAATTCTATCATCTTTTTATTTCTTCATTATTTTCGAGAATGTTTGTACTCAGATAGCTGTAAGTTATAACATCCAAATTGACTACAAATTAGACATGGAGTTTTCAACAAAAAAAAAACCAAGTTGAAAATTATAACATATAAACTTTTTTTTTTATCATTTGATGCATTTTTAAACCTAAGACGATGATGATATATAATCATATTTTATTATAATACTCGACGAAATATGGTAGCAATAACAGTATAACAATCCAAACTAGATTTCCAGTTTCTGTTTGAGAGCACACTCGTCTCAAGTCGAGGGTTATAAGTATAGCACTCACGTGATTACGGAAAAAAATAAAAACAGCATCACTGAAAACAGATAGGCAGTTACTTAAATCGGTCAAATGGAGTCTAAACAATGATGTATGTACAACCGTACGCCATACGATTCCTGTGTGGTCCGCATCATGTAGTGTTCAAAAAAATACAACAAAAACAAGGTTTTTGAATTTGGCGCCTCTCGGTAAAGGACAGAGTTTTACGATTCTGCGAATTGCCCAAACAGTACAGAGAACATTGAACATATACTTACAAATTTAATGGACATTTCAATAAAATGTGACATTTTGTTGTCCACCACACAACAGACAAAACATAAAAATTGAACATTTCCGTGTGTACCTATATATAGTAATATAATATACGCCCGTCGTATGACGCCTCTCCCCCCCCACGGTTACTTACGATATACTATATACTATACTTCGTACGTGTATTTATTGGCCTCTGTATGATCGATTATGCCTAACTGTTTGTTTTCGTTTTTTGTTATTTATTTTTTTTTAAAGCCTTATTTGGTATTAAAAATAATTTATAATTTTCTCGTCTCTTTCATGTGATATTGTATATCTACGTGTGACCATGAAATAAGTATAGATAATATGATATAATATGTATAGGTAGGTATTGATGTTATGGTAGCCCACAAAAATGTTAAACGCTACAAAAATAATGACAAATATTGTTATTATGTAATAGGTACATTTTAGTTCTTAAATAATTCCTAGCAATTATAAACGTTATTTATTATTTTTAGTTTGTACTGTATTTATATTAAGTCTAAATTGAAAAAAAAATATTCAAATCTAATTGTTTTGAATGTTTATAGTTTGAGTATAGATGTTGTATAAAATCTCAAATTTAGAGTCTAATTTTTACAGTTTTCTTTTACTTGTGTTAAAATTTAATTTATCACCCTCTACGAAAAAATCACAATATGTGTTTACCTTTATGAGGATTAACCAACAGCTATTCATTTTTCTATACATAAGAAATACTAAACCTTTAAAGTTTTTATTTAAAAATTTACTATAAATGAGTTAGGTATCACATATTAATTAATATTGAAAGCAATTTTTATAAATAAATATTGTTTAATATATAATAGTAATAAGTATTTTTATTTTAATTGGATTTTATTAAAAATGTAAAAGTCAGATATACAATTATTTTAGTTTAAATTTTTATTAATGTAGTACCTCCACTGGGAGGCATCTACGCTCTGTTATATCTATCTTGTTATTTACTCTATTCTCAATTATTCTTATTGTTCTTTGTGCAACAGATTGAATAAAACATTTATTATTATAAAAAAAAAAAAAAAATTTAACATATGCAAAACAAAAATGCGACAATTCTTGTTAAGGGTAGAAAAAGTCTAAATACGGACATTGATCACTAGAACACCTACATCAAATGGATTGATTTTGGCAGTAGATACAAAATGTGGTATATGTGTACAATATATTCTAATCGCTATCGCCGTTCTCCAACTGCTGTTCACTGGTTCACGCCATAAAATACACGTTACATCAATCTTTAGCCAATGGACATGACCGAAAATTTAAAAAAACTTCAATTAAAATCATAATTATAAGCTAACGAAACTCTAAAGCCTGTATTAGGAAGTCCGAACCTATGGTATGTTGGCAGCATTTTAATGGTATGCAAAACTATTTTTATTTCATGGTCAAATCTTGCATTTAATAAAAAATAATTATGATAAAAAAAATTGTTTATTATTAATATATTGTTACTGATTATACAATTTTAAAAGTTTGTAAGTTACTTTCAAACATATTATTTATTTTTTAGAAAATTTCTCATTCCATAAACAGTTTTAAAAATTTATTTTCCATGTTAAATGTGATCAAATCAATACGAAACAAATAAAACTAGTGCTAATTAGTTAAAATTTACTAAATACATATCTACAGTTATTTAAAAATTATTCAATGATAAACAGTAACAAAATTTATATTAAAAATACTAATTCAGTTAACAATTAAAACAAAAATAATTAATACAAAAATATTCTTATATACTTTAAGTAGACATTATGTTTTAAAATTGTTTTGAAAAAATCACATCTTTCTAACTCCCAGATCAATCAGAAAAAAAAATGTTATTGATAGGAAAATATTACTGGCTTGTAGCATTTTTTAAAACAGATAACAACATTTTGACACTAAACCCGATAAATTTTTGCCACCCCTGTCCTTTGTTATATTAGGAATAAAATTCTATAATATATTAAAATTATTATAAATTTAGTTAAGCCCTTTCATCGTTAAAATACTTGAAACACGCGTATCCTGGCATCTAAATTTTATACAAAGGTATTTGATTTTATAAAACGAAAATTAAAAATAAACAAAAACATTTAGCTTTGGAGTTTATAGGTAAATTGTACATGCACAATCAACACATTATACATTAAAATATATATTAAATTTTTAAAAAATGTTTGAAATATTTTGATTAAACTTTCGTTTGAATAATGGAATTTTGGCGTATAAATGAAAATATTTGTTATCATCGCAATAAAATAAAAGTTTTAAAATATTTACTTCGGAATTTTATTAAGTATATTCTCTCTCAAGAGAGAAATAATTAGCTTTTAATAAAATGTACTGAAAATGTGTAAATAATACCATACATAAATGTAAGTTCAACAAAACACATACAAGAAATGAATTAAATAATAAATGTCTATCTAACATACACAGCTGGTCATATGTCAAAGGTTACGTCAATATGCGATAGCAAGTGCGTGAAATAAAGGAATACAAAATAAGTTTAGGTAAATAAGAAGTAAATATATATTGTATATTACCTATATTATATGCATGTTATATTCTGAATGGTCCAATGAATGTATAAATGTGTAATACCGCTTTTTTTATGTTTTTGTTATTACCTTTTAAAGAAGTAGAAAAACTTCAATCTTCAACTTTGAGGGTGATGTCTGTTAGCATGTTGAATCTAATTGGTACTTTCGGAAGTCAAAAGCAAAATTTACAGTATTTACTTTTAAAAAATAAAACAAGAATATTTACGCAATACTACTTTTTGACAAAGTCAATTTTATTATTTTGTCGTAATTTAAAGATAAATAATCGTTAAATTTTTTTCATCAAATATTTATATTAAAATGTTCTAGACATAATATAAATTTAAAATATTTTGGCTTTTTCTTAGCAATATATATAAGTAATTTTAGACTTTTTAAGGTTTTTTTTTCAATTCATGCTGATAAAATAATTTTTTCTTAATATATAAAAGCTTAAATATGTATTACGTACAAGGCTCTTCATAAATTGTTCACACAACAGTTAAAAATATCGAAAATACAGTCACAATTTTTTTTATAACAGTTTAAATGTCAGTAAAATTGTATATTATATTATATTATTATTTGTTTACTATTTTTTTATTTTAACAGTTGATTAATTAATATAAATTGATAATTTAATTCAAAATTCCTCGTAAGTTGATACAACAGAAATATAAAAATATCATATATACATTAAATATATAAACACAATATTTTTTATAGACATTTGAAATTAAAATTTTGACAAAATTGGATATTTAAAAGAAAATTAATAGATAGTCCTATAATTCTCATCGTTCTTTAATACGTCGGTATTGACTTATTACTTATAAGTTAATAATAATATACTGCATAATAATATTATGCATATACTTTTTAATAAATTAACTTTTCTTTGAAAAATAAAACTAGATTTTACATTTTGTATTTTTAATTTAAAAAAATATGGAATTTTTCTGTAATTTATTACTTTTATTATTATTTTATTAAGTGCCTAGATAAAAGAGATAACCATCAAAAGTTATAATAAATCCCCCTCTCGAAAGTCCTAAATACACCTCTGTTTACAGTAGAATGTAAGAAAGATATATTTCCTTCATTAGCCACTTTTTTTCAGAGTTCACACTATTTGTCTCACATTATTCTTAGTTCTAATTTAGTTGTATTAGGCTTTGCTGATTTAAACTGATCATAAAAAAATATTTTACACTCTTGATGCTTGATGTAAATTTAATAAAAAATAATCATTAATACAAATAATATATAGTCGTATTTGTTCCATTATCTATGTGAATTTGTAATAATAATAATAAATAATTCTTGTTTCGAGTGAAACTTTAAAATACGCCCCTTCCCTTCCCCTCCTCATAAAATAACTAAATATGCCACTTCAGGCGACAAGAACCATTAGCTGAAACATTTAAACACAGCTTATAAGTAAGTACCTAATAAATATTCTAATACTGACTAGTAAATATATAAATAATAACAATTGGTTTGGTGTAGCTATATAAAATTATCCATAAATCGTTATGAAATAGTGAACGCTTATTAAACGTACAACTGATTTTTGAGACTAGACTTAAAAATAATTATTGGACTATAGTTAAATTATAGATTTTTTAAAATTAGCTAAACTGTGTATGTTTTTTTTGTTCTCTAAAGCCGTAATTCACACTATATATATTGCTTTCCGCTATTTTGTTTTCGTTCATATTTTGATTTTAGTTAAACGCTCGAGTACGCACTTATGACTCAAAATACCGCTGTCACACCTTATTATTATATAACATAATATGTTTACCAATTTTGTGAAATCTCTTAAACTTTGTTTTTAACACGAAGCAAAACGGTGAGTTAATAGGATTACGAATAATTGTCGATAAATATTCATGAGTAAAAATATGCATTCACTGGTTAATAAAACAATAATGAAGTCTTCAAAATCCAACACGTAGGAGGAATACTGAACAATTAATTTATGATAATTTAGTTTTTAGAGTGAATACATACAATTTCACTTCAGCGATGCTTGTCATTTAATATTACTCTCAAACTCGTTGTCTGTTTGGCATTGTATTTGAAACATTTTACAACCCTAAAACAGAGTAATTAAATTCAGATCTACAATAATTATTATTATATGTTTTCCTCGATTTGGATAGATCTGTTTTAGTGTTTTATTGCATATCAAGTCAATGTTGTAAAACAACGTTTTCGAATTGATATTTTTTTTATCTCGGTGCGGTATTTTAGTAAAAATCTCGTTCACCTCAATGATTCGGTTTATATTTGACAGCAGTTAACGTTTGCTATGAATAATTTTTACTGTTTTTTTTTTTGGTTTTATGGTAGTTCTCGAAATGGGTTAAATGTTATTTTACTCTTGTCAGTAATTGTATTCGTTGTTCTGGATTTGTTGAAAGGTTTAAAGTTTTGAGTTAATTGTAAATGTTTTTTTGACATTGTATGTTCTGCTCCGAGTAATGTTTACCTGTTATTTTGATTTCTTTACAAGTCCTCCCTATTGATTATTGATGTGATGATGTTGACAGGTTGATAAATGAATGATTGATGAAATATGTAAGTGGTAAATTGTAGGCAATAACAATAATCGACAATTATAATGATGAAATTTAATTAAAATACGCAAATAACATTCGTACATTATTTATAATATCTCTGATGAAAATAAATAGTTAAGTATTTATTAGTAAAGTTAACATAAAATCGAACAAATATTAATAAACTACAGTGGTAGTATTATACACACGTGGTTAAAACTCATACACTTTATAACCTAAAATTATGTCAACTCTTTGTTAAATTGTTTATGACCTTTCTACCTCAATCAATATATATATATATATATATATATATGTAGTGTATATTGTATTCCATATTTAGCGTTTCTTCTTTATACATCAATACATCATATTATTTTATTATATCTGCACACTATTTTACCTGTGGGTCGTATTGATCAATTTAAGTTACGCTGTATCATAGATAATTATATAGTTGAATTTAAAATATTATAGTTTGTGTAAACTTGAATTAATTTTTTTATTAAACGTTTTTGTGCTACACAGTTTTTAAAAATATTATAATATAGATTGAGCAATCAGCAAATCTCTCAATAATTGTGTTAATAGTTAATGTCGATAAACTATAATACTACATTGGTACGTCATAAATATTCCAATTCAATATTATTAATTTAAATAAAATAATTGTTTTTCTTATTAATTATGATTTTGATATATAAATCAATTACCTAATTTACATAAATTCAATTACACGCAATATATTTTTCCATTTCCATAACAAAATAAATTCTTAAAATTATTCCCAAAATAATAATTAAGTTTTGCATTTATTTATACTATTCAATTAGACAAATTTTTAAATAATTATTATATTAATAAATTAATAGCTATTCTTTCCATATATTTTAGAATACAAACTATTTATATTTATATGTGTTTACTTACCTATTGATAATTTTTAGAATTGCAATAATGGTTCAAAATTATATATACCTAAATAATTTAAAATCTGTTTTTATCAATTTAGTTTTTCAAAATACTTGTATTACTTTTTAATTTCTTTGAAAAGTATAAAGTGATATTTTGATTTATGTGTAACATTTTTACAGTAGTCTAAACGACAATAAATCAGAGCTATTATATAGGTTAAAGAGAAATGACTCCTATTTAGGTTACGACCTCGTAATCCCTATAGGCCCCTCGTACTGGCCATTTGCCTAAATGATTTTGAAATTTATCAAACAGTGCCAAAAATTAAAATTATCAAAAATTTAAAAATAGAATTAATTTATTAATAATTAATAAAAGTATCAAATCTCAGTGGTAAAAAATATTTCTGAAGATATTGAAAATTAAAAACTATATTGAGTAGGCAACTAAAAAGTCGGTGACACTATTTGCAAGTTGTTATTGTCAAATTCAAATGTTGAATATAATATTATTAAGACTAAAATATGTCTTCCGAAATATAAATTTAATTCTATTTATTAATATACCTACTTATTTTAATATTATTATTATTATTAGAGATTATTATACTATTGTATTTAATGTTTTATCTGCATTGTACTTTTGGGATTCGATAATTTTAATGAGTTCTAATGAACCACTTTTACAGCGAGTACACTTGCCTATGCATTATATATTATACATATAGTTGCCATGTAATTATAAGCACACGTTAAAATAGAAATAAGAATAATATCTCATTAAAAATAACTAGTATATTCTCTATTTTATTTTTTTTTTTTTTTTTTTTT
>JACXSJ010000950.1:41499-75420 GCA_014851325.1 Pentalonia nigronervosa | reverse complement strand
AAATACATTTATTATTATGATAAGATTTTATCTCGGGTCAATGGTTATAATTATGTTAGGACAACATTTCTGTGAAGCAATAAAAAAAAAATGCTTGTAGAAAACCATACAATTAATATCTTAATATAGAATAATTAAACTTTTAGTTTTGAGACTGTCTGTAAACAATTCATAAATTGGAATAATTTATAAGTTTTTTAATAATCTATAATATCTATTATAGCGTATACCTGCACATTGCTGAGTTGTAATTAATTTTAAGTAATAATAATACAATAAACAAATATTATGTAAGCATTTTATGTTTCAATAAGAATTTGGAAAAATGATTTTCTTAATAAGAATATAATATACAATTTGTACAGATTTATGCACAACCAAGTACCAACATATATGTGGTGGAGAGTAGAAAAACATAAAATGGAGTTACATGATCACTGGTGTCACTTTTAATTAGATTAAAATAATTAAATTAAATCAAACTACCATAAACATTTTAAAAGTGGCGCAGCTTAAATATATTTTCTTACTAAGCATATCTTATAACAATAATTTGAATAGTTTTTGGTGCACGGCATTGTACAAATGTATTGCATATAAATTTTATATAAAAACATTAATAAAAATAAAATATTACATTTAAACAATTTTACTAACAACTCGCGCATATGCTACCTAGATATAATAAAATATTTAAATTTAATATTATTAAAAGCTCTTAACTAAAGTAAATATTGTTATTATTAATATATTACTATATATTATATTATTAATATTTATTATTTCTTATATTATTTTAAGAAAATCAAATGACTTATGGCTATAAAATAAATCTGCAGAAATCAGAAATTAAATCTCACTCTCTAACAGATTATTAATCATAATAATTATTATTTTTATTTGAATGAATTAACTATCATATTCCCACTGATGTCTTTCTATCTTCGAATCTGAAGGTTCTTAATTCATTTTTATCCATCTTCTCCGTCATACTGTGACAACTAAATAATAATATTACAAATTATGATACAATGTTTTATTTTATTATTGAGCTATCCCATAATTGTGTATATTAAAATATGCAATATTGATTATTTAAATTTATAAAAATTAACACGTCCATCGTATAATTATAATTTGAATGTTTATATTTTTGGAATGTATAATTAATTTATATTAAACATTAATTATGGTCTTGAAACAAGAGTAGCCAATATAAAATAACCGGAAGCTAATTATTATTTTTATTTTTTATAATTATGTAAGTATAATTATTTGATATAATAGTTGTTGTAATTTTACCATTGAACTGCATAAACACTTTGACCTTGGTGGATAAATTATTGTCATTACTACAGCAGCAATACCCAGAAGTAATATATGTAAATTATTTCAATTATTTTAAATGTCAATAAGTAGAAATACAAAATATAGCAGACAGCGGTAAATATCTGTAAGTCGGTTCTTTGCAGCCTGCAAGCTTCAGATTTTAACCTCCCTGCATAGTTTCAGTGATCTCTCTGGTTTCCACCACCAACCTACACTAGAGTACTATGTAATAATACCATACCTATTAGCAGAAATCGGGGAGGAAGCTTGGGATCTTATCCCCCAAAATATCCCACAAGCCCCCTCCCCCCAAAAAAAACAGACAATATTTTAGTTGTATTTACCCCTTGCCCACATTAATGTTAAAAATATTGTAACTCCCATGAAATTTTAATGGATTTCCGTTTAAGACCATACCGGTAACTGGTAATACTATTGTATCCTTTCTCCTATGTTATCGATTTGTTCCTTGAATAATGCATGTGCCTATATCCTTTTATAATAATTACTATGAACCTAATACATATTATATACATTGCACATGGCTATTAATTTGTCTATCACTGTATACTTCAACAATTGTAATTAACTATTTGCTAATCACCTATACAATATAATCATTTCAGCTTTATGCGCGGAAACATTCAACAATATAACAATATGTTCAATTTGTAGAGTTGTAAGTATAAAATAAACATCAGATATATACATTGGTCATTAATGATTATTCAAAGTAGTTTACAGTTTAAACATTTATACATATATTGTTACATAATTTGTATATAACAAATATTATTAAACAATCAAAAATTCAAATATGATTAACCATGCGCATAATTAAAATCATGCAAAAACAATAAAAATTAAAAAAAAACCGTTAATTTTTTAAATTATAATTTACTTTATAGGTAATTGTAAAATTAATTTATATGGCTTTTTTATGCGTATAATAGTATTATAATATTATAATAGAGAAACTTGAAAATTAGATACCTAGTGTTCATAGTTAAGTAACGGTATTATTATAAATTACATGATAAATAGATCGTCTACCGTCTACCTACACACAACTTTATATTGTATATTTAGATTGGTGTATTAAAATTTGACTACAGTATATACTTCGTTTTAATAATCGTCGATACAATAATATACAAGCATACCATTTTAAACAATTATAATTGCCTATGTTTTATTTAATTTAACATTGTGCAAGAAAATAATAAGTCATAATAATACATTCGTGTCAATAATAATAATAATATATTTTTTAATTAAAAAATACGATATGCAGCGCCTTGGTAGTCGCCTACATTAGTATAGGGTGTTGCAGCGGCTCCGTTACAATTGTACATTGCGTTGACTTTTCGCAAGTCATTGACCGTGGCTCCGGTTCTCTGTCCCAAACTCATACTTGGTTCGTGCTTGGAAAAAAAAAGTAATTTACTATAACACATTCCACTCGTAGGTACCATATAAAACTAAATATTTCATAGTTCAATGACAGCAACAACACCACCTGCTACTTATACAGTAAAAAGTCAAGTATTCCTGTCCGCATATTATCATTTACCACACTAGGTAATAATATATGTATAAATATTATTGTTATATTTGTTATAGATGAATATGTTATTACTACATTTGAAAACATAACTAAAATATTCTGTTCAAATTGAATGTAAAAAATATAATTTGTCAATCGTTCGTACACAAAACCTTTATTAATTAGTTATAGAAATAAAAAAAAAAGTTGATTTCAGAAATTTTACAAAAAAATAACAATTAAAAACATTGATATAAAGGTAAGTCTCAAATATATATTTACTTATAGCATTTTCAGCTTTTTAAAACTTTGTGTTTAATGGTAAAATCTACTTAAAGTTAACTCTTAACTTAAATCTAATTATAGCGTTCGTTTGGTCTATTTCTCAAGAGCAGCAACACAATTATTAGTTTTTTTTTAATTACTGAAAATAAACTTTCGTCGTAATTTAGTGAATACACATGAAAGCTAGCTGTGTGCAATCCGGTTGAATTGCTCAATAATTTAATTTTAAAATTAAACATCACCTTAAGGATAAACCTTTTTTTTTAATTCGCCCCGTTATAAAAAATTTGATAAAATCACCAAGTTCACTAAATAATATTAAAATAAAATTAACCAATAAAAACAATAAGGTATATTTAAATAATTTAATAATTTAAAGACAATTTAACTACTTGTATTGAATTATGTTTATAAAAAAAATTATTCTAATTTTAGATTTTAAATTAATAAAACCTGAATGTGAATTCATGACTTGATTAAACGCAATTGAAAACACAATAAAAATATTTACTTAAGACATATGTGTTAAATTAATAATGTTTACAATTATATTTTATGCGAAATTATTGTTTGTTTTAATGCCTATAACGTAAAATAATATGTTCTTGAATTTATATTTATATTTGTAATAATGTTAGATAATTCTATTATGAGATTCCTACTTATTTCCCCAAAAAATACGAAATAACCTTATGGGAAATTCTAGCACAATTCCCGCTGGGTAAAAACTTTCTAATAATTCTAGAAACTTGTACTTTATACTACCTATTTATTTAATGTTTATATACGATGTTTAACTTTCAACATAATATTTTAGTCTCTACAAAGAATCTTAAAATATTTAAAAATTTTTATTTCTTGCTAAAAGCTTTATTTAAGTTTGTTATCTTAATTTCAAAAACTTAAAATTTTTAAATATAATTGTTTCTATTAAAATTAAAAAAAAAATCAAAATTCATTATTCAACCATTTTTTTTTTTATAATAATGTATTCATACAGTTAATATTACGTTAACACAATAGTTAACAAAGTTTAGTTAAAATTAGATAGATTTGTCATCGCCTTTTAAATACAATATATTAATATTTATATAGCATAATAGCTTCACCATAACGACACGATGACACGAAATAAATGCCAAAATCGGTCACTGTATCCTGTGCGTAAATTAAATATGGTATAGTAAAAATATCCACTCAATTAAAATTGTATACAAACACTGTTCATAAGTTCTATTATTTCCAACCTCGATCATTAAGTGTTATTAAAAACGTTAAACATATGAGTTAGTCAGTTAAGAGACCGTCACGTCAGTTTATAATAAATGGATAATTTTTCTTTGATACAATTCTACTGCCAATTCTAAAATTGTTCTTACAAATACAAACTAAATATTTGTTTGATAACTCACCTTAGCAACAATCGTTTCTTTACCGTTTTTTGAAAAAGCATAACGTGGGTAATGCATAATGCTAGTATAATCATAAGGTAGTCCGAAAGTAGTTGTTACATTATCGGGCACTTTGTTAAAGTCGGGCCAATATGCTGAAAACAAAATAATTAATATCCCGTTGGTAAATAAATGGTAACTGTTGTATATATTTGTAAAATAACCGTTATTAAATAAATTATACAAACTTTAAATGATTATTTTAAAACGACATATTATATTATATGATAAGAACTAAATTTTAATAATTGATTGCAATTATTTGCTTTGCAGTGCATGTTTTTAGATACTATTTCTATAGATGACAACGAGGTCTCAAAATTACAGCTCATAGCTTTTGTACAAAATTATTTTCCGACAAACTGCATATGAGATAGCTTATTATACAGATATTATTATAAATTACATCTACATAATTAAAATAGTTCTACAACTTTTTACTACAATAAAGGTTAGCATACCGACATATGTTTGAACGCTTGGTCGACCAATTTTTCGGACTTTTGGGAATAAAAAATGAAATAAAAGGGAAAATTCGTCTAGTTGGGTAGTCATATCCAAACTCTATGTAAAGTCTGGATCGTTATATAGAGAAATGAGTTTCAAATAAATATCAAATTAGTTTTGAATCGTCCTAAAAAATTCCGTGGTATACAATAATATTAATATATTATTTAAGTATTACTGTCGTATAAATTAAAACGTTTTAATTATGTATAAATAGAACTTGTATAGATAGGAAAGGGGTGTGGGGTTCAAAACCATCTGAAATTCATCTCCGGCATACATTTTTGTTTTGTAATATTATATCATACTGAAAGTTTAAACGATGGTTTTCCAAATAGACCGTTCCCTACCCACCGAAATAAAATCCTGGCTACGCGCCTGCAGTGGTATCGTATTACACATCGCATTACTAAACATTCTTCGTGTATATATATATACAAAATACACTCTATATAATACTATGTAATAATATGGTACACAGAATTGTATTTCGGATACCATTCTGCCTACCTCATGAAATTGTCGTACATATATCTAATAGGTATATGAGTATTATGCGTGATTACAAAAACTACACAAAGAAACGTGGTTTTTAACACCAAGCAGCCACTGCAGTCAAGCGATTTACGAAACTTACAACTTTAACGTACTCGTAATTAAAGACGTGCACAAAAATTTTTGATGAGGTGGGTGTGATGTAAAAAAATTGTTTGATAACAAAAATTATAAAAAATATACATATTTTAAGTAGGTAGACTTATAATAAAAAAAATATTATGGAATATTATGTAGGTATTATATTTTGAAATGTAAAGTTATTAATTGCATTACATGATTTATGCGCTTAATGAACAAATGCAAGTTTTCGAATTTTCGTAGATAAATAATTGGGAGATGATCGGGAGGGATAGGTTTCAAAGTTTCAAACCCCATTTGCCCACCACCAGAACGCGCCCATGTCATTATAAAACCTTCTGGCTTTTTAGATTTTTTAAAAAACCGTCGCGAAAAATTGAAAGAACAACAATTCATTGTGATATAATAATTTTATAAATGGGTACTCTTGTCGATGTTTTCCCAGTAGATGATCACCGCGTTGTCGCGGTCGGATCGAGCCTGTTCGTGGAGCAGCCCGGCCACGTGCAGGAGTTCGTGCTGCACAGTTCCCTGGTAGGAGATGCACGACGGTGACTCTAAGTTCATGTTGTGAGGGTGGCCCATATCTCGGTGGAAGCCAATCATGGCGTTACAGCCCTTGTTCCGCTCGCGGCCGATGTGCACGTACTCCGAGTGCCCGACATTCATCAGTAGCTGCGTCGTGTTTCCGCCGTTCAAGTCAACGAACCTCAGGCACGTCTTCGATTCGATTGAGTCCATGGCCGCCCGGATCTTGAGCCGTTCGTCTTGTGCTAAATCAGCGACGACATGTGAAAAAAATGTAAAAAAAAAACAGTTAAAAAAATTTAAAAAACCTGGTCAGCCACGATTGGATTGAATAATACGCGGTAGATTAAAATGGATGTGAGCGGGGAGATACTACTCGATATATTATCGTCAAACCGATATCAATAAGTCAATTCACGAAAACGCTCAATCAGTACCGAATTTTTGCATCGCTTTTCATGTTTTTCCCACCTATTCAAGTATCGGACGTTCCAGATAGTATTCCCATTCGACAATCAATCACGTTGAATGTGTATATTATTATGTACACCTTGTATATACCTTTTTTTTATATTTTTGAATCAAGGCCTGAGATGGTACAGACCTTAGTCATTTCATCCCCCCAGACCCCATCGTGTATTGAAACATAAATTAGTCTCTACATAACATACGTCATATATAATTATTTCACAA
The DNA here is from genome assembly GCA_014851325.1 of Pentalonia nigronervosa. Lineage (NCBI taxonomy): Eukaryota > Metazoa > Arthropoda > Insecta > Hemiptera > Aphididae > Pentalonia > Pentalonia nigronervosa. The sequence continues at coordinate 68,445 of JACXSJ010000950.1, read as the reverse complement.
AAAGGAAAAAGAAGAAACTCCAACCCCTTAATTTTGCCTTCGACTAACATAAATGAAAGGTAAATCATTAATAACCTATATATAGGTTATACCCATAAATACCTACTCTGTATAAAACTATAAATTGTTATATTAGAGTTTGCGTTTGGTAACTTCACACGCACTCGGCATAGCTCTGCAGCGCCTCCTACCTAGACATTAAAACGTACTTTACATATTATAATATTCAATATTGTACCAACACTACCTGGAAATTATCAATAATTCGATTTTTTAAATATTTATACTCTTACATAAATTACAAAGTCTTTTTTGGATTTTTAATTTAAGTCAAAAAAATGTATAAATTTACTATACAAAAAAAAAATATATTATTATGGTGTAATTCTTATCAATATTGAAATAGTTTTTAAATATTATATTTAAAAGATATTCTTGACGGATACGAATATGGCGTAAAAACACTCTGTTGTATAAATATAAAAACAATATACATATATAATATGTATACCGTGTTCGTAATCTTATAATAATCGAAGTTGTCTGTAATTGCAGTAAAGTATATAATTACATTTTAAAAATTAAACTTTAATACTATAAACGTTAAATGCGAAGTAAAAGTTAAATGTAAGAGACGGGCGGCATATATGCGCGTTATAATGGGGTTATTTAAGGCACCATTTTTACTAAAACCTAAAAGCTTTTAAAGTAATTTATATTTACTTATATAAGACAGAAAAAAAAAAGTACTCGCTTGGTACGAAAAATATAATATATTGTATAATAGTAATCGCATTTTTGTTTCATTAAAATGCCGATTTTTGCATTGATGTGCAAAATAAAACTTTCAATTTTTTTTAAATCTATAATTCAATTTACTTACTAAAATTATAATTGATTGTATAAGGAATTGTTGCCTTGGGCCATTTATAGTAATCTGACATTATGGCATTCCTCGAAACTGGCAGTATTATGTCTCCTTGGTATAACCGCGAGCTCAATTCTGGATACATATCTGCAATAACATAAATAAAACATATGCATATGGGTATGTGTATGTATATATACACAATCAAAAAAATAATTTTCCTCTATTTTATAATATATTAAACACAAAATAAGTTACGAATAGTAAAATAATAGTTTGATTATACATTAAAAAATAGTAAAATACATATAATTGCAATAGGTACTATTGATAATACCAATAGCAATCATCTCGTATTCAAACAAGACTCTAATGTATTGCTTCATAACTTACTATCAAACATTTAATCAAAGAAATTAGTCTTTTTTTTAACTTTTTTCACTAAGCCCTTGATCGATCTGACGTGATTTGTATTATACTATTAAAGACATACCTGGAGAAACGTTCTAACTTCCTATAGTTCCCACACCACTTGGTAATTAAAACCGAGTGCAATTATTATAATATAACTATACATTTTTTTTACTGGTGTGCAGTCAATAGACTGGTATTATACGATAAACACACTATTGGAGATACATGTTATTGTTTTTTCGATCCACAGATCTGTTATTTATGCCATTTGTGTGAGTCTTCTGTGCATTTTAAGAGTTAAGAGAACGACAGCGCGCGTAACATCTGCTATCTTTTTTCAACACATACTTAAACTAAATACCTAGCATAACTCTGCCTATTATTTTATAATACCCAAACTGTGTTCAAATTAAATAAACATGACCCATTACGAACCATAATACACCACAATGAGGTGTTAATCCAACCTCCTACTACGTAGGCTTTTTAGGCACGTTGTATAAATAACTAAACATAATAGATGTATTTCAATGGTGTAGTGAACCGTAAAGGGTATAACTACGTATATGCTTATAATCGTATTTCATAACCATAGATGTGATTATATAAAACGCGCGCGGTTGCATAAAAATGAGAATGAAATTATTCCGTGATGGTGATAAGTATTATATTATTAATTATTCATGTTGAATAAAAAAAAATCCAATACTCAACAGATATTATCTATTATAATATTTTGTTCTTGGTGTTTATTTATTTTTTTTTTTTTTATCAATGTTGCATAGTGTATCAGAAAAAAACGATCACCGTTTAATGCAATAACCGTAGGTAATACATTATTATATTACCCGAGGTACAGTTTTTAAACTAAGTGTTTTTAATTTCCAAATGTAGATTTAATCCATAATATATTTTATATATTGTGCACGCATTTCCAAGTATATTGGGTCGCTATATATAATATGATGTATGTGGGTGTGACGTGGGAGCCCATCTATCATTTATTATACAGAAAATGTTCGATTTAGAAGTGCCTACTCTCAAACAGTCATTGCTATGCACACACCATGTTTAAAACGGCTTCTATTGAATCTAGATATATTTTGCGATCGCAGCCATGTAAAAGTAATATTCAAATGGCAGTTCCGTCTGCTGTTGGCACTTGGTGGGACTCTTGTACACAATATGTACACGCATATATAAGATATTTAGGTATGTACATCACGCATGGCTTTCCGAGAACAAATCAAGTGCGACAATGGGTCCTGTTTTTCTGACTTTCCGACTGTGAGGACGTGTCTGGCAAAAGGAATCCATCAGCCCCAACAAGTCCCGTAATGTAGAGCTCTTGAACATATTTACACAATACACGATTAATTAATTCGGCGTTTTGTTCACTTAAATTATTCTTTGGTTGTGTCTACAAAGAGGAATGCAAATTACTTCCCGTAGGATATAAATACCCAATATAATTATCAATAACAACGAAAGCTAATTATTATCCAATCGTGACGATGACTCATGAGTAGGGTTTTAAAATTTCATAAAATATTTTCTTCTTGAAATATTAAATTTAAGTGAAAAATAAAAACCGATAAAATTAAATTGTTTTAATATCTTGTATCCTAATAGTTAGGTATGTACTTCGTGTGGCTAACAATTATTTAAAGTAGGAATAATATGTTTATTGTATGAAAATGAAACAAAGATATACATAACTATACTTAACATACAGTGTTTAAGTTGGTTTATATACCTCCATAAAATAATTTACATAAAACTAAATAACCTCATTAAGTCCTAATTCATAAGTCACAAAATTATAAGTATAACTCATAATATCATAACACATATTAAAAAATTACAATTAAATATCTTGATGTTTTATAATACGTAAGTACTTGCCTATTATTTAGTATTATTTTGTTGTTTTATTTTATTATTTTAATTAATATAGTTTGATTATTATTTTAAACTATTAATCATAATATATTTATAAACTTATAGCAGTGTGTTATTTTATTGTTATAACAGTTATTAGTAACTATTAATATGATTAGTTACTAATATTGGAAATATATGTAAGTACTCAACACTGCAATTCATTTATAGTTTTACAAGAAATTACAAACCTTCGCGCCATTATTTGACACAAAAAGCATATGTATGAATGAAAAATATGGACCCATTTAATAAATAATAAATGATAACTAATATCTGATAAAGTATTGTGAAATTATAACCAAGGTGGAATAAATCCACTTTTATTATAACCATTAACAAGGAAATTCCTAATCCATGACTATTTACATTGATAAATCATTCATTATCCATATATATGAGTATATATATATATATGAATAATCATTCACTAATCAATACTAATCATCTATATCAGAATACAAAGGCTACATAAAAACAAATATTTTTCATAATTTTATTGAAATAGGTATATTAAAAAGAGTGAAATTTCAAATTTTAAACCCTTCTTATAAGTTATAAATAATATAATTTTTGAAGTAAAATTATTAAACTCAACCACATGAGTATCTATGACAAACGAGTTTTTAATGGTAAAAATAAAATATATTCTGGGAAATTAACCGAATAAATTAAACGAATATTTTACGAGTTAATTGACATTTTTTTTATTCTATTCAATGCCAACAGCAGGCGGAAGTTGACCACTTCAATACAAATACACTACTATAATATGAATTATTCAAATTATAAATTCTTTGGCTAGATATAATAATGTAATGTATAAATCCACATTTTTATAATGATTTAAAAACCAATACCTATATTTACTATAATGAAACTATTATGATTTTCTAACAAAATGTTTTGAAATGTTTACCTCTATGGCTCTATCTGTTTTAAAATTAATGTTAAATTATATCTTTATTTTATTTTTCAGATAAGTAACAAATTAAAGCCGTTCAAAAATTATATGATGACTAAAAGCTAACAAACCAAGTAGATTTTAGGTTAGAGTTAATGATACCGAGTTGCGCAAACATTTCATAAATTTAACGACTCGTTAAAATTTAATGGACCAATCATGAATTCATGAGTCACTATTTGATGTGTGAGAGAATCTGTTAAATATTAAAGAAACTGTTAAACTCTAATGGATGTCTGTGAACCCCGACACACGCAATAATATGACTGAAAGATAAAAATGAATTTTGGTTTTATCTTCTGGTAAATACAAAATAATAAATAACATCCACCTTCATCTGTTATTATTATAGCTCAGTGCTAAGCCTCTCAAAATATTAACTAGATATTGTATTCCTCCTTAAGACCCGAATTACAGTTATAATATCAGCAGTCCTAAGTAATATAAATATTAAGTATGAACTTTAAGACAATTTTAAATGTTAATTATTTCCTGTATATGGCAGCTGTATTTTTTAAAAGGATTTCTATAGACTAATATTTCTCGAAACTATTTTATAGTACTAAACGAAAGTGATTTTTAATTTCTGTGCAGTGACGTGACAAAAAGGATCCTCAAGACGAAAATATAATTTAAATAATTTCAAACTTTTATATTTTACTCAAAATGTAATTAAAATATTTTAAAATTTATTTTATTTTTAAGTAATGATACTTAAACATATAATTAATAAAAATATGAAATTTCTAGGATTGTTTTTTCTATACGATTTGCAACAGATCACACAAAATGTATTTTGTTTAGTCATGCCAAAAATATTTTCCATTCATCATTTTTTTCTGTAAAATAATATTGTAAAAATTCAAAATGAAACACTTGATGTACTGACCATATAAAATTACATTTTTGCTATCTAAAATGTTTCAAACTTAGAATACTCGCAATCATACAAAAATAAAGTCTCACATACACAAAAAAAAATAATATACTAAATAAATATATTAACCACTATATTTTTGGTTATTGTAATCTTGTGAATATAAGCTTTTTCCTCCCTCGAAGTAATTTTATACCAACCACTAGATGTACTTGCTTAATTTTAACATTATATTTATATACATTAGATTTATTTTGTAATATATTTGTGTCTGTCATGCACTATAGACATTAAAATAATTTAAAATGCTACTTTTCTCCTCTTTTGTCCAACGCTGTATTGTTATTATCTACGTTATATATGATTTTTCTTTAAATTGTTCACGTCCTTCAATTTCATCAACTGTGTGTCATAAAAAATTGTTATTTCGTGTATTCTTATTTCTGTTAAATAACAGCGAAATAATTTCACTCCCTTTTTTTAATACTTTTTGTATATTGACAGATGTAAAACATTAGACTGTAAAGCTTAAAAAAATACTTCAAAAACGATGCGATAAAAAAAATAATATTTAACGTGAAAGGAGAATGTTCTAAATTGACTAATATCGCAGTTGTAAAAAAAATATGTTACGTCCTGTACCGATCGTCAAACTGCAATAAAATTTGGCATACTTACACCTTCATGGGGGGGAGAGCGGTGGAACACCTATATTATCATCCGGTTCTCGTTTTTATGAAAAAAAACAATTTTATATAGTGCGAGACGTTTTATTTAATCCGCCACCAATCACCTCGGGCCCGATGGGGACTATTATAGTGCAATATGACAATGGCAACAACAATATCGCCGTCTCGAAGAGTCGTCTTACCCGGAGTGAAATGAGATGGCGGCTTCGAGCCTTCTTTGAACCTCTCCAAGATCGAGCTTACGAAATGTTTTCCGTCCTGCAGACCGGCCGCGGAACACGGCAGCAAAATCCTCGCGACCGCGCACACATACATGTAATAATAAAACGCGCCGCCCGTCATCGCTGCGATGAGTTTTTTAGTTTTTTAATATAATTGCGAAAATATTCCGTCGACCCGATATCTATTGAATCGTATTTATTATTGTATTATTAACGATATCGATCGTACGCGCGTTTCAGGATTATTATTTTCGCGTGCGTATTTTTTTATTGTGTTTGACGCGGGTTCAGGACTCGGTGGACATTCAACTCACTTGCCGCAAATAAGAATATAACAATAATGACAATATGATAACAATTACACGGTTATAACAATAATGTATACATGTATCATATACGATATCACTGCTGCTAGAGTTACGCGTGCGAGTGCTGGCCAACAAGCACCTCAGAAGTCAGGCCCCAAGTCCTATATATAGGCACCGGGCTGATATCTGGTGCGAAAAGTATACCACACACACGTTTTCTATTAACAACAACAATAATATAATCGGTTTCCGATTTTCTTGACGTATATATTATTATATGCGGTTGTGTGTATAAGCGCACGCATACGTAAGTATAATTGTGTAATTTACACCGACTATGTGCGTGGCCGATTTATCTGACAATTTCTCCCCATTTCCGTTTCGTCTTGTTTTTTTCCACATATTATTCAATTGTACTTTATTCCGCCCCGATATACGTGATATTATATTATATAAATGAGTATATACATACGTGCAAACTTGACGACACGCGCTAATAAGGCCCATTATTCATTTGTCCGTTATGCCGTCGTCGACAAGGAGGCATCGCCCTACTGTTCATGGAATTAATTATGTAATATTATATATACAGGATGGTTCACCAATCATGCTCATTCCCGTTTTTCTCTTTAGTAATGAATTTATAAAAAAATTCTATTTTTGAAATTTTTAAATATATATTATTTATTGAAAGACCTTGTTTTTAATTTTCTAATTTTTATTTTACTATTAAGTAGGGTCCTGTGACATACAGACTTCATTCTTCAAAATGCAAACTAACACTTTTTCTAATAAATTGTTAATTAGATGACTCTTTTGAAAATATTACTTAATGTACCTATTTAAATCGAAATCCGAACGAGTAGTTTCTGTCGTTTATGAGTTATTAAAATGTATATAAAGTACAAACTAAAGATAATAGGTAATTTTTAAAAATGATTTCAACAAAAACATAAAACTTACGCAATACCTATCAACCCACGTATTAAATCTAGAATTTACTATGTTCATAAAATAATTACAAATTGTAGAATATTGATAGATTAATATTAATGAGTAACTGAAATATTCAAATTATTGTAGCCTCCATACCTTTCAAATGCGTTATCATGGACCTGTTACACAAAGTTATAAAATACAAAACTAATCATTCCAATTTTGATTTAGATACATCAACGTTTAACGTTTTCAAAAAGTTATCTGATTAACACTTTATTAGAAAAAGAGTGATTCTCATAATCTAAGTATTTGAAAATATGATATTTATAATTAAAATACTAACAAATTCCAAAAATCAGAATTAGAATATTATATTCATTATTAAAGGAAAAAAATGATGCTCACCACGCTGGTGAATCACCCTGTATATATATGTATGCGTGTGGTTAGCCATTAAGTATATAGACATCACCTCGGGTGTTTATAATTATTTTACTGCACATAATAATAATATCATCTGTATATTGTGTATTACCGATAAAACACAATAATGTGCAGTACACGACGATTAACACGTTTCGTGGTTGACTTTCACTCTTCGTTTCGCTTTTCTATAAATCATTATATATAATAATACTTATACGGAGTGATCTGATTAAATTATCACACTAATTTTCAAGTCAATTTTTATATTGTTTTATATATATATATATATATATATATATATATATATATATATATAGCTAACCCGGCGAACTTCATACCGCCTAATAGTCAAGAAATGTAATGTAGTGAAACCTTTTGACTAAATTTAATTTAAAGATTTAATGTAACTATAAAAATAAATTATTTCAATGGTAGAACGGCACGAAATTTTTTTTTGATGAAGCTATGTATTTTACTGCATGGCTTAATTCTCTTCAGTTAAGCATCTTGTGTTATACAACATTTTTCGCTTTGTTATCATGTGCAAGAGCAAATAAAGCAGATAGTTTGCCGACACGTGAACATGCCACGTACAATTGTCTATGAGAAAAACACACATTTTCTAAATTCAAACCACAAACATTCAAGAATTGTCCTTGTGATTTGTTAATCATCATGGTGAATGCAAGACGAATCGGAAATTGAATTCGTTTAAGCTCAAAGGGCATATTGATTGAGATCATCGGAATCCTCGGAATGAGAACTTCTTCACCTTTGAATTTTCCTTTGATTATTGTCGTGTGAATCACATTGTTCATCAGTTTTGTTATCACCAAACTCGTTTCATTGCACAGTTTTAGTTGGTTTAGATTTTGAAACATCATAACTATCGGGTCCACCTTTAGTTTAAATTGTACGATGGTAAGCAAGGCACATCCAAGGAGTTTAATAATTCAGTTGAATAGTTTATGGTTTCGTCTTTGATTATTACACAGTGAATAAGTTTGAATGAATCTAGAGTACCAACGATTTGATTCTGAATTACAAAGTTTAAGTCATCCATATCTTTATTCTTAGCCGCTAAAATTGCCCGCTCACTTAACCATTCGTTATTTCTGTAATTAGAATAATGTTCAGGATTACTTTATTAATGAGCTCGTCTTTCTATGAGACAAAATTACAAAAATTCGGAGGAAATTAAATCAATCCGCTCGATTCATCGACAGGAAAACGGCCATTACTAATAGTCAGAAATTGCTTGGAAAAGTCTTGAGCATATAGATCGTTCAGCAACGCAACTCTCGTGTTAAAAGTTTTTATAACACTATATAAATATATAATACCTATATACTGAGTACACCTTTACTATTTTTTTTTTATCAAAATGGCATTTCAATTTTTTCTATGTAAACTTACAAATTTACCTATATAAATATTAAATATTAAATACACGTTATGTTAGTGGATATTTATAGTGTAGCAGATAGTGAATATACTCGAAATAGCTAAATCTCCGTCAAGATGTAGATATACCCAGCTGAAGTCGTGGTTCACATCAACAACATTTGAATTCCATAGGTGTAAAAATCGTAGTGGTGTAAATATATTAAAGCAATTCAAACTAAATGATGTCTAAAATCCCGAAATTCTATTCGGAAAAAAAAATAGAACACTCTGTATATACATTAATTTATACTGCATAGGTGACCATGGTGAAAATCGCTCGTACAATTATTATTGTCATTGCGGTCGTCTTCGATGTATAATATGTATCTACATAAGTATACCGACACAATTGATAAGAGCGTCCGTGCCCCACGTATTTCCACTCTATTAGTTTGTCTCTATAGTGTTACTGTGCATTTTCGTTGTTGTTCGATGAAAATCAAAATGTACTAAAAAAAAAGTGACGTTTTTATTTTTTTTTTTACCGAGTTTTTCACTTTATAATTTAAGAATAAATGCGTAAGTATAATATTATAGTATGATGTAATGGCACTGCATTTTCTGTAACTCAGCGACGATTAAATAAAGACAGTTTTATCATGGGGCGTATAGCAGAACATGTTCGTGAGAAATACAAATGTGCTTAATATTAAAATATTGTAATATAAACTGTAGGTATACGGTCAGTGCGGTCACCTTTCGCACTTGATGCAATTCCGACCCTTTTCGTTTATATTATTCACGTTCGCAAATATTTTATCACCACACAGTCAGTGTCTTATCGATAAAGTTCGGATTTTAAGGCAATACAATTAATAAAAAAAATCATTTAAAATGTGAAAAAGACATTTAATTTATATAAAAAATAAATTAAGAAATATGCTACAAAATTAAATACACTAACTAGTTGGTATTAAAAAAAAATTCACTACCATATACTCAGATAAGCTGTCTTCAGTAAAACGTTGACGGTTTGGGCTCAAATATTTTTGTACATAAAAAATGATCTTTCTACGTCCACCGAAGTTATTGAGGTGTGTTTCATACATAAATAATTATCTAAATTAAGATTACTACTTATTAAATCGTCATCGCTTGTTGTTCCTCCAATTAATACTTGGTTGATTTTTTTGATATTTTCCCGTCCTTTGTTCTTCGATATAACTTTGTTGAATTTATCCAAAATCAATTTAGCCACTTCGCCATTACATTCTTCGAGTTTAATCTGTATATTATTCACAATATCTACACTTTTTGAGAAAAATATAACTAAAACATATACAGTCTATTTTAATATATAGGTAAACATGTAGATAAATAATATTTGTTACCTCGTATTTCTAGTTTTGTAATTATGTCAGGCAAAAATCCAAAATTAGATACAATACACCAGATTATTTTGTATCAATTAAATTTTAAACAGTCTTTTAGCCACTTACACATTCAAAATTTTCTTGGAATTCTTCAATTATAGATTTCGGCTCATTGAAATTTGTACAATAGTATTTTACTACATTAATATGTATTAAAATATATTAATATCTATGTACTCCAACATGTAATTACCGGTCTTGGCGGATTAGGTAATTCTGAATATTTTTCTTTCGAAATTGCAATTCTCTTAAGACATTTTAAAAATGTCTTTTTCATTCAGAAATTAACTAGTCTAAATTTTTATAATATGCTCATACTTCTTCATAGACGTTATGACATGCATGAGCAAAACAATTTAAATGAATAATATTCGGGTACAAGGTTTGAATTGAAGGACCCGCTTTCTTCATAAAAGAAACTGCGTCAGATATAAAAAGCAAAATATTGTTGTATTTTGCATTAATTGGCCACAATATGTACATAGCTTTGTTAAATAGCTGTATAATTGTACTACTATTTACCTTATCTAAATAGTTTGTGTGAAGAAGATACAAATTTCCTGGACATTCTGGTTGTAGAATTCCAACTATTACGTTAGCTGCGTTTCGGCGTCCTGAATTTGTGGTTTCGTCAATACACACCCATATTTCCTATATATCACCTACAGCATCACGAATTTTCGACAAAACCTCTTTGTAGCATTTATCAAAGTATCCTTTCTGTAATATTGATTCACACGAAGTATTTTTCTTGCAATATTTCGATGAAAAAGATCTAAAAGAGTCATTATTCAATTTATTTATTGGGATATTTGCCGCAACCAACGCGTTACACAAATCATAATTGAAATCTGACTTAATGGTATTTTTATGATAAGCTGAATTTTTTTACTATTTTCAATTTTTGGAAGTGCATTTTTGTGTTTATCTCTTCCGACATATTGTTGTACACGGGATTTTTTTCCACTTGATACTTTGACGTCACAAATTTTACAGTATAAAATTAATCGGTTGAAAAAATATTTTCACCAAATTCTGTAATATATATTTTCAACATAAAATTTTCATTTTGTTTAACTTTTGACATATTAAAAAAAAAAAAATAAAATAAACGTGGTAAAATTATTAAACGACAATTGCGGTCGACGAATACAAACTGATGAACAATCTTGAATCTACTCATTATGAACATATTTTAGTCTTTACATAGGTAATATGGGTATTTTTATAAATGTTAAATTAACTGGCCATACCAAATACTCGATAAGATGATAACAGATTGAATATTTATCGATATCGATAAATATTGCGAAGAATAGAACCCATTCAAAATAATTTTAAACATAGCATCGACAATGCACAGTCTTTACATGCTCTTATCGATTTGTACCGATAATATATAAGCTGTGTATAAAACTATTAGATCAATTGAAAATTAAACACAAAAAATGCATTTTTAAGTAAAAAAAGGTAAAAATATATATACCCATCGTCTTAGATATTAAATGAAACACATTTTTATATAAAAATTATTTTTCTATTGTTAGTATTAAAAAAAAAGCTTTTGCCTTCAAATCCAAACCCTACTTATCGATAATAATTAAAACGGTACCTACCTCTATATATTCAATGAAAATCTATAATGGATACTAATATATTATTTATGATTTAATATTAATAAAATGTTACGGGTTGCGTACAAATCTATAAGCCAATCTATGTGTAATATAATAAACATAAAATATTATTATATTTTATCAAAAGGAAATAATAAGTACGATGTTTTTAATAACTTTTTATTCTCTGAATTATTATATTATATTATTATTAGTCCAAACGACCACGACTGAATATTACTGTTGTCTGTCATTCGTTTATTACAAACATCTACAGACTAAGCAAACCTAACCCAACGGTCTAAAGTGTCTTAACAGTGTCTAAGAAATGTAAAGGCGTAATTAAATAATATGCATAAATAAAATATATAAAAAAAAAAAATGTTTTTAACACACCGACCGTTGGTGAATCAGAATGATAAGTAAAAGTGGCGCGATAATCGTGGGCAAACAGCCAGGGGCTGCTAAGCATCGGTGAGATATTATTTTTAACATTTTTATTTTCACAATCTGAAATGTGAGTATGTGATAAGTACACACGCATGCGGGGATCAAGAAGCCTATCTGCAAATGAAAATGTTCCAGATGGCCCGGCTCGTATATATTATTATCAGATAGACAATTCTCGGCCGACCCAAGTCTGGTGAAGCGAGTCGGTATATTGTTTTTCATAAACATTATTTAAAATCCATAAAATTTTCGCATGACAATTAGTAAATGCGATAACGCCGGAAACCACACAACATTATACTATATGCATTTGGCTATTTGGATAATATTACACAGAATACTATATATTTTAAAATAATACTTTAAAAATATTTTCCTAGAAAAACTAATTTTTTGACGGTCCGATAAATATGTTAATGCAAAACACTCACATTTTTAATAGACATAATTATCTATAGTGCCATGATGAGAAGAAAATATTATTTGACGGTAACTACATACGCACACTAAGCTAAGCTACTTGGGACAACTTTAACGGCAAACTATGGTCAAGTCGATGGAAGTATTTATAGTTTAAACGTTATCAATATTTTATATATTTTGTTTTATGCTCCTACAATTTCCTCATACTAGCCGTCACTAAAAATGTCTTAATTAAAAATTCAAAAACTAAACTTAAGTAGTTACTGCATATAATACATGCTAAAATTAAACCAATAACATAAGTAGGTTTATTTTAATTATTTTATTGATATTTACTTAATTCTTAGTTAGCTACAAAATTTAATTCAGTCGGATATAATTAAAATTAGTTTAATACTACTCACAATTTTTACCTTACTTCTAAGTTCCAGCGTTCTCATTTGTCTGATGAGTAATGAGATACCGGAAATATGGACCCACTACGCAAGTATAGCTAAATTGCCTACCTAGAACGCCGTGTGATATAATTGTAATGTAAATTTCATCTTACCTTGAGTAACAATTTCAATAAAATATGACTGAAAAGTTTAGTATTTAACTGTTATATAAACAATATTTTTTTAACAGACATTCAAATACAAATTTTACAGTAAAAAAAATGTTTCCTTTTACCTAAAAACGTATGTTAATTTTTTTTTTCTCAAAAAACTTTTAAACTAACAAAATATTGATATTTATTAATACCTACTAAAAACATTTCTTAACAGAGTTAATTATTTCAACACAAAAATCAAATTAAACTGTCAATGAGTCAAATAAACTGATACTTAATTAATTATTAATATTACTAATATTTATTTTGCTTTATATTGAGTTTTAATTTTTATTATCAATTTATATATAAAAATATACTTAGCATAAATCATAGTACAAAAAAATATAGTTAAGACTATATACTTATGTTTCTACAATGAATTGCTTTATTAAAATACAATATTTGAACATAATAAAATGTCTCAATCATTCTGATCACTCTCTAAACTCTACACTAGTCCATAGCAAACCTATGTCAGTAGAATATTAATAAATTTATTAGTCACTATTGATTAGATGTATTTATATAGGCTTTTATCCTATAAATTAGTATACACCTAATATTGTCAGTCTTGGAATGGTTACATAGTTATTTTTAATGGATCTTTATTGTAATTGAATTTATTACATGCAATATAGAATTCAAATTCAATTAACATTGCGGAATCACATTATACATTATCCAATATAATAGATTAATACCTTAATTCTCTTTAGACAAAAAAAAAATTAAAAACCATTGTGTACTGATTAAAAACACAATTAAATTAAAAATGTATTTCTAGTTTGTATATTTTAATGAAAAGATAACCAAGTTTAGTAGTTGTACACAACATATATTTGCATTTTATCATTACGGTTCTCATTTCAAAGAGAATATAAGATATACTAATACAATTCAACATTTAAATTATTAATTATATTCAGTTAAAAAAACTAAAAAAATTTAATTCTAACAATTTATTAATGATAACAAGGTGAAAAACTACAAATTACAAATTATTTTTAAAAAGCCAATGATTTTATTAAATTTAAATTATGACATTATTTTTACATATAAATCTTACTTTTCTTTGAAAAACTATGTTTTAATGAAACCACAAAATCGTTATACCACATTAAATAATTGATTTCACTTTTAATTAATAAAAAATGCTTAATCTCAGCACAATATTAAAAATTACGTATAATATACAAACCCAAATAATTTTTATCAACCAATTTTAAGACTAGTAAATGGGATGGGGACGTCATTATCATTTGTTATTTTATCATAGATATTTTCACAAACTTTAATAGTATTGTTTTTTTTTTATATATAAGATCTAGGACTTTTAGAACGATTTTTTTTACTTTTATGCTTTTTTTTTTTTTTATGAGTATTGCTTGATTTAAATTGTATTGCAGAATCTTTTTCATTTAATAACTCATCATAATTTGTAAGAATTTTAGAACATTTAAACTTTTCAAGTTCTTTTGACTTAGACCTAATTCTACATTTCTTAGATCTTTTGTGTGTACTTTCTAAAGATATTGATCGACTTCTAATCCTTCTAAACTCACTTTCTTTAGATTTTGATCGAGTTCTACGTTTTCTTGATCTTCTATGTTTACTTTCTACTGATACATATTCTCTGGATTTAGAACAGATTTTAGATTTCTTAGATTTGGTTTCATTACATACTGAGCGAGACCTAGATCTCCAAGATCTTTTATATTTTAATTCACTATATGACATTTTTCTTTCTCTTGATTTAGATCTACTTTTTCTTGATTTTTTAATACCAGGTTGATCTTTATTATAAATTCTAGACGTAGAAGGTTCTTGATATGAACTTTCGCTCTTTTGCAAATATTTAAATAATTTAGATTCCTCTGTTTCAATATTAAGCCAGCGAGTATATGGATTACCCTCATAATTTCGATTACCTTCATACTTATACACAAAACGGGTATTTGGTGTAGTTTCTGTAACAGTATTTGAAGTTTGAACATACACTGATTTATTTTCTGAATGGTTCAAATTATTTGTTAATCCTTCAACTACTTCTCTTAAAACCTAAATAATCAAAAGGATTAATTGAAAATTGAAATAATAATAACTTGGTTGCATTTAACTTACTTCTACATAAGATTTTCTATCTGTATGAACTCTTTTTCCTCGATAAGCAGTTCTCCTACGTTTTAAGTCTCTTTGCTCTTGCAAAAGCTCAAACTCAGTTTTAGGTTTATCATCAGTTTTATTAAAAATATCCACACTAAAATAAATATGAATAATTAATTATTTTAAATGATTGAAAAACAATAAATGTATTTTATTTAAACATTACCCAGTTAAATCATTTTTGACATCTTTGAGATTAGGCAGTTTGGTGTATTTTATAGCACTATCATATAATACTCTTCTCTCATCAGGAGTAAAATTACAAACATAGTGTTCAATACTTTGGGAAACTTCTCTAGGCTCAAGATTTATATCTAAAATAAAAGTATAACATTTTTTTTTTAATGACTTTGTAGTAGAAATGTAAATAATATTTACTGCAAAAATAAACATGAATAAAAAATAACTAAATAAAGATTTTTTTTTTTTCAAGATGTCTATTTACCTAAATTATAAAAGGATATATAATAATATTCTTCAAACAAGATACAGATCCAAATGTTTTTGTCAAATTTAAAAAAATAACAAATATTTGGAAAACTGTTGAAATTAATAGGTACAATTAATCATTATTATAATTGGAGTAATAACGAAACATTATAATAATTATTAATTATTATTATAATCAAATAGAATAGTTAAAAAGGATATAAGTTTTTTTTTTTTGTAACATATAATGAAATATTGTAAAATATCTTGTACCAAACATTCTTTAATCATATCTGAAAAAGATTCATTAGCTGTTATAAAAATTATTTTATTGATGGTATGTTCAATAAATAATTTTAATTTAATTTCTATTTTTACTAACTTAATGTTGAATTTGATTCCTCGTAGGCAGTTTTTAAAATATGCATTTGGGTGATTTCGTCTGTAACAAATTAAGATAAAATATTTTTTTATTAATTGTAAAGAGAAGAAATTATCAAATATTCAATGTATCCCTTAAATCATACTGATTATATTATTGAATTCATCACTACATCAATTTTAATGCAACCACACCAAAAAATAAGTATTTTTTATCATCTCACAAACGTGAGGAATACAAATTTAAGTATTTATCAAAAAAATTACAAGATTCGTTTTTAAAGCTTAAAATAATGATATTAATTGATGCAACCATTGACTAAGTACAAAAAAAAGAAGAATATATTATTAAATATACCAATTTTTACAGTCCGGTCCAAAGGTGTTGACAAATTATAAGAAGGATAAAATGAATGAGATGAATCGTATCCATTTTTTTTCAATATACACTTTTGACAATGATCCTCAAGTTTAGATGACGGCATTCTGTGTTCATTATCTAATGGACATTTTACCAATTTATTCTGAAAATAAATATGTATACAAAAATAAATAACATGCAAAACTATCTTAATCATTTTTATTTTAACATATTATTGAATTAGTTACTTCAAGTAGACTGTAGTAATATATATATGACTAAAAGACTACAAATTATTTGACATTTTTCTAAAACAACATTCCTCAAATTGGGAGCCACACACTTGTTTTTATACAATAGAGTGTCGATTATCTGCACTAATTGAAACTGAAGGAAGTGCAAATAATCAAACAATAATTAAAAATATATAATGAACAAGAATGTTTTATGTATGAATACAATTAAAAATAAAACTAATGTACTATATACATAATATATAAGTATAATGTGATAAAATAAATATGTATGAATTGTTAAAAGTACCTACATAAAAATATATATCATGTATGTATTTAAAATTAAATTATAAATTTTAAATTTAAGAACGAGCCACAGTAGATAATAAAATAATCTATAATTTCATAATACTAACAATAAAACTGGAATCTAAAAATAAACTTATTTTGAAAATTTTGTAGTGCAGATAATTGATACTTTACTGTATATTGAAGTAATAATTTAAAATAACATTCAGACATGGAATTTAAGATAAATGTTTTCAAAAATAAAAATATAATACCAGTGAAATATTTGTTATATCACACTAAGAGCACGTTATACCTGCATGCGTTGCCTCTGTCTAAGTAACACATAATTTAGCAAATTTTACATTCTATATAATCCATTTTATTAGAGTGAATTTTGAAAATTAACAATTTTAAAATGCACAAATTTGCTTTAAAATAAAAAATTTTATTTCAAAATAAGCAATATGATTGTTGGGACTATTAGAATTTACTTATCAAATTGAATTCCATACAATATTACTATTCATCAGAGTTAGAGATTACTGATTAGTGAAGTATTGAATATTTACATTGATTGGCGTTTTATCCAATGCCCATCCAATTTTTTCAACAAAACACTTTAGCGTGTTTCTTGTGTTATCGATATAGTTTTCAAATTGTTTCAACGTCTCTTTTCTGCTTAGCAATTCTTCCGTTGATAAATCCATTTTCTCACTCTGATACTAATTGAATAACTAATTCTCATCGAACGATGTTTGACATCAAATTAATAGTACAGCACAGTAATATTATTATGGTGTACTTTTATTAAACTTGTATAAGTTTAATAACCTCTTATTCCTTTTGTCACAAGTACCTGAACAAAATCTAGGACTTGACTCCTTAATAATTTATAAAAAACAAAATATATTAATTTATGACAAAGTAATAATAGTAGTAAAACCATAGAATAAATTAATGTATTCCGCGGTAAAAATATAAAATATATTTTATTTTATTACATACTCATTACTCACATACATTAATTCATAATCCGAAGCGAAATTGTAGTATTGTTGTAATCAAATGTAAATAATAACTTGTCACAATTAGATAAAAATCCCAGACTTATAACTACGATTTAATATATACTTAATTCGTGCTTGTAACACAGAATAATTTATTAACATTCTGTATGTGAAAGTTGTAATCACGGTTGTGATGAAATTTTGACTGGAATTGTTTTGGCAAGATGGTTAAGAGAATGATTCAATCAATCAAACACGGTCTTAGAATATTCAAATCTTATAATTTAATACGTCTATGATTTAAACACAAAATAGAATAAAAGATTTAAAAAAATTTTAATTTAACCTGTGGTTCAAGTTAAAAGCAGTCATCCAAAAATTTACATAACCTAAATTTTTTTCAAACAAAAAAGGTTTTAGATAGTGTTATCTTTCCCGCCGTTTTAAACAATTTTGTTAGTCAAAAACTCAAAGCATCACTTTTAATCATCTTTATCATAAAGACGTAGCTACTACAAACTACTATAAGCTCACCAGTATCCATCCACATGCAAGACACTACAAAATTGTTGTACTACATAAGAATAATTTCTTGAAGTTTCATAGAATGAATTGATTTTTTTGGACAGCGACTTTTATGAAATTGTATTTTGCTTGTATTAATACATGTCGTTTCATATTATTCTTTGATAATATTAAGTGTATATGCGCTGGAGGTCTATTGTATTTGTCATTTAAAAAAGTATTTTTTAACCAAAATTTTGAAATGGAAGTCGATAACCCTGAAGAAAGTGTCTTAGCCTTGACCGCAATAGATCCCATGGAAGGATCTTCAACCAGTACAAACTATGGATTAACTACTGTACCTACTCAAACAAAAACTATTAAAAGTGATTTAAATGCGCCATGGTAAGTACAACATGGTACTTACTGATGAACCTAGTGCCTATCTGTATTCAAATTATTTGTATGGTATAATATTTAGGATTGAAAAATATCGACCAAAATCATTCACAGACATTGTTGGAAATGAAGAAACCGTTTTGCGACTGGAAAAGTTTTCTTCGTGTGGAAATGTGCCAAACATAATTATTGCTGTAAGTTTGCAGATGGCATAAATTATATTTTTTAATTTTCATTTTTATATAATTTAACAATAGTAACAAATTGCATTAATTTTGAAACATGGTTAATAGGGTCCTCCTGGTGTTGGTAAAACCACAACAATATTGGCTCTGGCTAGAATACTTCTAGGTAGTGCATTCAAAGAAGCTGTACTAGAATTAAATGCATCCAGTGACCGTGGTATTGAAACTGTACGAAACAAAATCAAAATGTTTGCTCAGCAAAAAGTCACATTACCTCCTGGTAGACACAAAATAATTATTTTGGACGAAGCCGATAGGTAACTAACTACTGAGTTAAAATATTATATATTTATTGTGTATCTTTATTAATGTTTAAAATATTATGTTTTTAGTATGACTGATGGAGCCCAGCAAGCACTTAGACGTACTATGGAGTTGTGGAGTAATACAACAAGATTTGCACTTGCTTGTAACAATAGTGATAAAATTATTGAAGCGATTCAGTCACGTTGTGCCATGTTACGATATGGAAAACTTTCTGATCAAGAAATCATGATACAGATGCTTAAAGTTTGCAAAGCCGAAGAGGTAATGTAAATATATAATATGCATAATATACATATTATGATTTTAAATTATAAATTTCTGTGTATATATTGAAATCTGTTTACAGGTATCGTTCAGTGCTGATGGTTTGGAAGCTGTGGTATTTACTGCTCAAGGTGACATGCGTCAGGCATTGAACAACTTACAATCCACATGGAATGGTTTTAAACATGTTGATAGTACAAATGTATTCAAAGTTTGTGATGAGCCACATCCCCTACTTGTCAAAGAAATGTTATTGGAATGTGCTGACCAAAATATATCTAAGGCATACAAAGTAAAACCATTATTTAAATGTTACAATTCAAGAATTCTAAATATCTATTTTTTTTTTTTTTTATGTAGATAATGGCTCATTTATGGAAACTTGGTTATGCCCCTGAAGACATCATTACAAACATATTTAGAGTTGCTAAACATTTGGAAATCAAAGAATCTCTGAAATTAAAATTTATACAAGTAAGAGAGTTTATCATACATTAGGCATGCTTCAACTTGTATTAAATAAAACCATTTGGTAATTATTAATTTCACATTATATTGCAATTGAGAAATTTGGACTGTGAACACACAAATGTTGTAACATGTAACATGTAATAACACCAAAGACCTTGTTATTTCCCATTTAATCTATTTAAAATTTTATATTTTTTTTATGATAATTATTAAGAGTTTAAAATAATTGTAATGCTATTGTATGCTAGTTATATGTTTGTTAGCCAATAAATATATTTTTGAGTTTGAATATTTATAATCTAAACAATAATATTTTTAAATCCATTCAATTTTTGAACAATTATTTTAAACTTGCTCTTAAAATACTTAAAAGTTATCAAATATATTATATATTTTAGGAGATTGGAATGGTTCACATCAGAATTGTGGAAGGAATGAACTCATTACTTCAATTGTCAGGATTATTAGCAAAGCTGTGTACAGTAGCTGCCAAAACAGAAAGTTAAATAAATTTCATTATTTTCCTATTATTAATTGTATAGTTTATTATTTCACTATAATATAATAATTAAGCTGATGTAACTATAAAATATTGAATTATTCATATTTGAAAGTATGGTATACAAAAACACATTCTCCTTGTTTCAAAAACTTCCATATATGTTATGTAAATCACATATTTATATATATATATATATAAGAAATTAAAACAAAATCAATATAAATAAATTATTTATTTTATTATTAATTATATTCATAAAATAGTATTTGGTGTAATGGTATCAAAAATTAAAAGAAATTAATCTGGTGTAAACACATATTATATATAAATACAGCTAAAAGACAACCTCTATAAACTCAAAATTAGCTCATGCCACCTATTTCAATTCAATATGACTCCTTATTACTCGGTAATTTTAAATCTTTTTAACGAGTATACAATTTTTTAAAATGTGCTGTAGAAGAGAAAAAAATTAAAATTGGGGTTATAATATTAAGAGAAATGATGGCGCTGGAATGCAACTTCTACTACTCACAATAAATTAGAAGGTTGTCACTCAATATTTGACACCAATAAGATTAAAGTTGGGATAATTATCTCAAATCCCAAATCATTCATGTTAAAAAATAATAAATTCAAGTTCTTAACAATTTTTTCACACCCTTATACTACTCTCACCAATAGCAATTTACTGAAATACCATTGAAATGTTATCTGGTGACAGTAGCTATATATATTACATAAGAAGTTCCCAAACTTAAAAATTCTTACCACTTGGAAAATGTAAACATTTTTGAGATAACAACAATCCAATGAACTTTCATTATTTATTTTTAATATTATTTTTCCTCTTCAAAAAAAATGTATATCATTAGTTTTAACATATTCACATAAAATAACTACATTTGCAGTGAAACTGTACATAATTTTATTTAACTGTTTAAAAACTTAGTAAAAAATATTTTAATTGAATATTATTATTTTTTTTTTAATTTTATTATGACAAACAATCTGTAATTCAATTATTACAATAAGCATGTATGTGGAAAATAATTAATTAACATGAAACACTTAAAACAAAGCAGCCACCCAATGATAACACTTTATAATGGGATTAGTTTATAGAGCTAAGTTGCAACACCATCTTAAGTCTGCGAATAGGATTACCAGGAATGGAGTCAGTATTAAGCGCTGATATTAAGGGATTTAAATGATTTGCTAATCGGGAACGGAATCGTTTGTACAAGGCTTTTGCAGTTTCTTCAACTGTCCTTATTTTCAAGTCGGGTGTGAAGGGTGTGATTCGAGACTATTGAATATTATAAATGTATTTAAAGTGATAGCTGAACCTACTTATTTTTTTTTTTTTAACACTTGATCTCTGACCATTGTATTGATATCCACATTAAAATGCAGAGTTAAACAATTGAAATCTTGAAAAATTATTTTTGAATTGTACACAAATTGCATAACACAACCTACTTTTGGGAACCTTGTTATAAGTTGCAAAAGCCAAATTGGATTATATCAATAAAATTAGATTTTAAATTGTTTTAATCTTAACACTGATAATTTTATTTTTTTATATAATGTACTTACTATAAATTTATTCTGTCTTATAAGTTTTAACAATCACAATTTCTTTCAATTTAAATAATCAAGTATGTGTATAAAAATTATTATCATAAATGGTAGTCTAACCTAAATAATTACAAATGTATTAAATATAATATTTTAATCAGCCTTTTATATTTTAATTAATTCATTCAATTGCATATAAACTTATTTCCTTTAATTAGTATTTAATTATCAGAATATCAAACTAGTAAAAAAAATTATTTTTAATATATGTGATATTTATCTTTTATACTTCTGTTATTGAAAAATAATTTCACATTAATTTTAAATAAAATACAATGGTTATAATACTTTTATATAAGTTATTATAACTATAAATTGTTTATAACATATATTCTAATGTAAATTTATGTTAATAAAATGTATTTTTTTGTTTGGTACAAAGCACATGTAAAAAACTGATAAAACAAAATATAAGATAAAATATATTTGAGTAAATTGAGAACCCATAGAGATAAGTAAGACTTAACTTCAATATGTATAGTTTATAGTTGTTAAATAGTTAAAAAATATAATACTTTTGAAATGTGTAATATTTCGAAATTTATTTTTGTTTGGTTTACTAAGGGTAGTTTGAAATGATAGTTGATGATCATCGTTTGATACACATATGTTCATCAGTAACAAATGGTCTAATAACTGTAGTAATTTAGACGAATGCAATCCTTTTGAAATGTCTTTAACGTTTTCAGGCTTTACTATAACATTTGTATAGGTGGAAGGAATTGTTGGGTAATTTGGATCAGACTCAATTTGTTTATACAATTCTTGGACCAACTTCTGATTTCCAAGGTTAAGTTGCATAGTAGTTGCAGTGACCACGGTGATAATAGTTGACATGGCGATTATATGTTTCATTTTCTGACGAACCATTTTCTTTCGGTACAACTAACAAGCAATAACATATCAAATAATGAAATTAAAATAATTTAATAAAAAAAAATTGTAACTAACCTTTCTAATTTTTTGTATAACTGATGAGATCAGTAGAAACATCTTTAACAGTACAGAGTTAGATTTCTTTATATTATCATATAGTTGACTAACTATTTCTTTATGTCTAGTTGTAAATTCTTCATTACTTATAAAAAACTCCCAATTCTATATAAATAAAAAATTAAAAAAAAAATTAATTTGCTACTAGCAATATTCAATTTGTGAGATAAATTTTAATTACTGGATAAATAAGATTTTATAATATTTTTAATAATATGTAGGTAATAGAGCTGATTATATATAATTATATTTAAAAACAAAAAATATTTAATAAATTTCTAAAATGTTTACTTAATATTAAAATATTTATTAACAATAGCTATAAACAAATTAAACATTTTAAATAATAATTAAATACAGCATTCCAATTTAAAATAGATTGTACTAATAATATTAGTTTAAACTAGAGTTTTTCAAATTAAAATCTTACCATAGCTGATAAATAATCTTTTTCCATTTGATTGATAGTTTTAAGACTGATACCATAAGCTACAGCCCATTCACTATTTATAGCAGAATCTAGTTCACCATCGTCATGGAGATATTTACTTGCAACTAACTATAAATAACATTTAAGTTTTTGTAGTTCAATTAATAATTTTGATAATGTATAATAATAACTATTTAATGATTATTGTTTGAATTACCAAAGATATAAGAAATAATTCAGATGAGTTAATAGATTTCAAATAGTTAGGATTTGATACTTTAAGTCGTTCAAAATACATTATCGCCAATACAAATGAACAAGTGTAAACATATGGAGATTCGTCTTCGCCATCAGTGTAATATTCAAAATCTTCAAATTTTGATATTAATTTCCCTGTTTTGAGTTCCTGAGCTAATTCTGTAATTGAACAAGGAAAAATATAAGAAAACTGAATATTATAAAAATGTATATTTTACTACTGTATATTATTTAGAACAAAATAAAATAAAATTTCTCACAAAGATAAGCAAAAAAAAACATAAATGTCTGGATTGAATAAATTGAATCTTATTCTTTACATTCAAAATAAATGTTCAGAAAATTAAGAATAAACTGTAATACTTTAAACTATTACTTTGTTACTCTTATTAGATGATATTCTACATTTGTTTTATAAAAAGCAATATACTCGTGTATATTTATAATCAGGAAATATTTATGAAGTGAGTTATAAGTATTTAATGAAATACATTTCTTATAAAATTAAATAAATTACTGATAACTGTAGTGTTAAAGTGCATTTTAAAGAAAATTGAATAGTTCTTGTAAGAATCTTTTCTTCCCTCCAATTGTTCCATTTTCATTTTACATATGTTGACATTTTATACAGAATTTTTATTTATTTCAAATTTGAAAATAAAATTACTTTACTTAGATAATAAAATATGTCACAACCTAACAATAAAAAAGAAACATATTTTTCTAAAATAAACTATTTTTACAAAAAATTAATTTAAATTTTTAAAGAAAATTCATATTTCATTGTAATACATAATGCACTGTGCTAAAAAATCTACTGAACATTTCGAGCATCTTATTAATATTATTTTAAACAAAAAAATTCAATTGTAAGATATTTATTATTTTTTTAATTTGTTAAGTATATGCTATGTGCACTAATATGTCAATGTGTAAACCCAACACAAAATATAAGTATAACATAGGTTGTAGGTACCTATTGCATAAAAGCATACATTAACTTAATGTCCTTAATATAATAAAATATTGTGGTCAAATAATTTATCTCATACCAGATAATGGCAGACGTCCTAAAGTGGAGTTCAGCGGGAGTCTGTTGAAATTATCACAACACAGTGCCGAAGTAAACTTTGACAGATACAAATCATGGTCCTGTTCGTTGTCCAACTTCTGAAATATTCAATAAAATGTACGATGTAAGACATTATCGCAATAATATTATTTTCTAGGTAGATTAACATTTACCTTGGCGTTTGGAAGTTTCATTCTATTGCGAGTTTTCAGACAGTACTTCGACGACGTCATGGTCTCGTTGTGTCTCCCGAAAATGGTTTGATGATCAATATAAAATAATCACTGCTATGATTGCCAACCGAATTAAAATATAACTTCAACGTCGACGGCTAAAGTAGGTCGTATCGAACGGAGATGATCAGCATTAGCGACAGAAAAAAACACTAAACAATATTATTATCATAGAACAGTGCGTCGAAACATAAACAATTAAACAACTCGTTGAACAATTTGTGGAATTCGTTAACGAGCCCACCAAAAGAAATGGTTTTCTTTATCACGTATGTAGATGAATTCACGCGCCGCAAACTGCGTGCAGTGTGCACGTCATAATTATATTCATACCGTGACGACATCTAGCCGACCACACATACGATGTTAAAACAGTAACGCTTGGCTCTCGTCACGATGTAGAGAAAGATAAACGCGATTTTTTCTGTTAATATCGTACCATTGAAAGATACGAGAGCGGTGCCACCGTGTCTTCTCTATATCATCGCCCTCGTTCTTGCCTGATACGGTCGCGTCTGATCATCTACATATCTATCTCTATATATAAATTATAATAGAAGCCCTTTTTTTGTATGTACGCGTATATCTCAAAAAGTACTCATTAAATTTGAGTAAACAGTTTTCAGAAATGGATTGACCAAGTCTCGGAAAACTAGGAAAGGTTTTAATGTATAATACGTCTTAAAAAAATAAATTGAATTGCCGAAAATAATAAAAATGTAAATACTGAATATCTACGTATGTATGAACGACCTATGTATATAACACACAGTCATAACCGTTTCTATACTCCCCGAATGATAAAGTTGTTATTCAGATTTGTTATTCACACTCGCAGTATAATAATATAGTTATTGATTAATAATTATATAATAAATCGTTATGACATTATATACGTTTGATCGGGGACGCATTTTGTAGCTATTGATAGGTAATCTAAGGCGTGGATTTAAGAGTAATTGATAATCGTGATTATATTTATATAACTCCTTAATCGTAGTGGTTGGTTTAAACCAGGGGGTGGCTATAAGGCATTAAAAATGAAGCATTTAGATGGACTTCTTGCAGTGTGACCAGATAAGAGAAATAAAAATTCTCAAAATATAATGTTTGCTAAATTTTTAAATTTGAATGCAATGATAAACCATTACATTCGAAAAAACGATTCGGAGCGAAGTTCAGTCAGATAATGTAGGTATTGATTAATATATTAACGTTTTTTCATCGTTTTTTAACGCATAGGGTCAAT
>JACXSJ010000950.1:19062-41399 GCA_014851325.1 Pentalonia nigronervosa | reverse complement strand
AAACAAAAACGTGCCGACGTGTACGTCAAAAAGGAGGTAATTTGTTGAAGGTCAGCGGTCGAGACTTTGTTGATACTATTAAACTATAACGTATATTCTTTCAACAATTAAATATTTTTTACTCTTGCCTATGGAATTATTAGGGTTCAGATGTGTCAAATGCCTAGAAAACCACCATTATTCCGAATGCACCAAAGATACAAATACACCACCAATATGTGTCAATTGCAATGAAAATCATCTCGCTAATTACTGAGGTTGCAAAATATATAAGCAAATTAAAATTAAAAATTCCTCCAAACGTTTCAGGAACGCTCCTAAACACATAACGCTATCGAGCAGTTTAAATGATAACAAAAATACCAAAACTTTAGCCAATACTGTCGATCACATAAATCAAGACCCAATCCAAATAACTCCAAGCTTAAGCAACACTCCAACCTACGTCGAAAAAACCAAAAAAAAACCAATCATCATCAAAAAGAAGAAATTAATAACTCAAATATTATTAACGAGCTTATAAAGTCATTAATACCATTAATCAGCTCACTCATCTCACAAATTATAAAAAAAGTTATCGAAAATCTACCATCTCTATTAAATAATATCAATGTCGTCTAATAATATAAATAATAATAAGCTAGTTATCATTAATTGGAATGCCAATGGAATCAAACAAAACCGTAACACATTCGCAGCGTTCTTATCAGCTCATAATGTCGATATCGCGTGCGTAAGCGAAACACATCTAATTGCTAGTGACAAAATTAAATTTAATGGGTACACCACTTAACCTAACCTATCGCAAAGATAGGCTAACGGTGCGACCTTCAGGTGATGTAGCTATAATAAATAAAACAAAAATTAAACGTCATCAAACTTATTTACCCACCTTGCAAACTCTTGAAGCAGTTGCAATATCTATTTCAAAAAATCACTCAATCACAACAATAATTAGCGCTTACCAATCGCCTAGCTTTCAAATGTACACTAATGATTTTGACAAAATATTAAATAGCTATCAAAGAATTTTGCTAGTAGGTGACCTTAACTGCAAACACACAACATGGAACTGCAAAGCTACAAATGCAAACGGACGTAAATTATTCAATTTTCTAACAAACAGTTCCACGATTATGTGTGCTCCAGACACATCCACCTACTTCCCTTATGATCAAAATAGAAATTTTGATATTTTAGATGTAATTTTACAAAAAGCGATCCGTTTTTCCATTCACCAAGAACCACTATTTGAACTCGATTCAGACCATTTACCTGTAAAAATCACAATAGACGCGTCTCTATCATTTTCAACTCCCACCCGCAAGCTCATCACCGGCCAACCAGACTGGGAAATATTCAATCAACATATTACTCAAAACCTAATTATTCCCAAAAAAATTTTAAACATTTCCAACGCGGATAATGCAGTAAAACACTTACGTGAAATCATTTGCCAAGCGTCCGACATATGCTTAGCAAAACAAAACACGATAACAAATTATAGTTCTAATTAACTTCCTCATACAATATTAAAATTAATCAAATCAAAACATCAAACTAGGAGACTGGCAACTGTATAGACTACCACAAGATCGAAAAAAAATTAAATTATATAACAAAAAAGGTTAAAAACTCACTCGAAGAACACAAAATTAACAGTTATCAAAAATATTTGTCTACAATACACCCAGCAGACTCCAACTTATGGATTGCAACCAAAAGATTAATTAAACCGAATACAAATGAATTCCCTCCTTTGAAATCAGGAGATGTTTATCTAAATACAGAAGCCGATAAATGCGAACTGTTTGCTCATACTCTTGAAAATGCCTTCACATTAAACAGCTCATTAGATAACTCTACAAACTATCTTATTCAACAAAAACTAAGTGAGCCTGATATTCTTCCCCAAAATATTTTGCCATACTCAAGCCCTAACAAAATTTTAGATATAATCAAAAAATGGCCAAAAAGAAAATCACCCGGACACGATTTAATCACTAATACTATCCTTAAAAATTTACCAAGAAAAGCAATAACATATTTATCCATCTTATTCAATTTCCTAATAAAAATCGGGTACTTTCCTACAGAATGGAAATTGGCCACAATAATTTTGTTCGAAAAACCAGGTAAAGATAACTCTATCCCCAGCAATTACAGACCTATTAGCCTTCTGTCCTCAGTTTCAAAAATATTTGAAAAGATTATTCACTCAAGGCTAACCAATTACTTAAATGCAATAAATGCTATTCCACATTTCCAATTTGGATTTAAATCTAACCACTCCACTGCTCAACAATTTCTGCGCCTAACGGAGCATATAAATGATGGATTTGAAAAAAAACTACATACAGGTGCAGCCTTCTTAGACATAGCCCAAGCCTTTGATCGGGTCTGGCACGACGGACTTTTATATAAATTAAAAACATTAAACACGCCAACTGCAATTTACAATCTAATTAAATCCTACCTCTCTGATCGCTGCTTTAAAGTTCGAATCAACGATACTACATCGGAAACAAAACAAATTAACGCAGGAATACCTCAAGGCTCAAAAATTTCACCTCTACTTTTTAACTTATACGTTGCGGACTTCCCTACAACAAACAATACTGAAGTAGCACTATACGCTGATGACAATGCTATATACTCAAGCTCTAAAGACGCCGAAACAATAACCCAAAATATTCAAGCTCACTTGAATGAAATTCAAAAATGGGGAGAAAAATGGAAAATAAAATTAAACCCTCAAAAGAGTACAGCGGTAATCTTCACCAATCGGCGCCCCAAAACGCTTGGTAACTTAAAATTGTACGGTAATAGTATTCCTTGGTCACCTAATATTAAATACCTCGGTGTAATTTTGGACAGTAAACTAACATGGAATCCACATATCACCTCCAAACTACAACAAGGCTACCAAAGGCTAAAAATTCTATACCCATTGATCAACCGGCAAACTGCATTAAGCTGGAGATGTTCCCTTATGCTTTATAAGCAAATCCTACGGCCTTTACTTCTATACGCAGTCCCTGTATGGGGAAATTGTGCAAAAACCCACATACACAAAATACAAGTTTTCCAATCAAAAGTGTTGAGAACCATTTCTAATGCTCCATGGTTTGTACGCAATGATGCACTTCACAAAGACTTCTATCTACCCACAATAAATGAGTACATAAAAAAATTATCAATTAACTTCTTCGATCACATCAATTCTGCTCACAGTGCGAAATTTTATAAACTAAGTGACCCACCTTCTGTACGTCGACTCAAGCGAGGACACCCACACGACCTAGTATTATAACTATATTTATTTATTTATTTTATTTAATTTTATTTTATTCTGTCTGTAAATAATTTAAAACCTAGCCAATAGTACTTTTATTACTAATTTATTTATTATATTACTAATTGTTATCAACTTTCCAAATGCTAAAAAAAAATGTAACTCAATAACATTAAGTTAGGATGACTCAGGTCAGTAAAACTTTAATTGATAAAAAAAAAATAGGGTTCAGATTTAAATTCCCTAATAATATTTAAAAATTACATTTAAAAAATGCAATTATATGACCTAAAAACTATTAATATGCCCAACTCCGCCTATTGAACAATTTGATCTTGTGTCTATTATTATTCAACACTATCCTACTCCACTCAGAATGACCATTTGTGATCGAGGACCACGTGACACTAACGAGTTGTTATTAATTCTTATGGAATTCGAAGAGTCTACCTCGTTTTGTGAACGGCGTCGTGAAGACAACCATACCAAACCACTATTTCAAAACCAACGTCAAAACGATAGAAATCGACAGCCACGTTGGAAGATTTCCAACGAGACAATAACAACGGCTGCTGAAGTTCAATAGACTAAGACTGAACAACGCCGCATTTGTCATGATCGTCGCGGTAAAGTCATCGAATTTTCTATAGGAGACGAGGTCCTCTAGTCGCACTCCGCTTCCTCCGCCGTTAATCAGTAAATTATAAAATTTTTCATATTGTTTATGAAGGACCGTACAAAATATTTGACACCAAAAATCCTAATACCTATGTGGTCATCGATCCCGCTACGAATTTTATACGGGGAACGTTTAACGTCATATTTCTCCGGATGTACGTCTGTTCCATTGCTACATCTTTCAATGGTCTTGATTTGATGCCTCTCGTCCTACTTCCTTATTTATTCTCAGAAAGCTCAAGACAATCACCAATTTTTTTTTTTTTTTGTGTAGAAGCGTTTCTCGAAACACACTTCTACGTGGGGTTTTCTGTAACGTTCGAAATTCCGTAGAAATACTACAAAGACAAATTTGCTATATTATAAGTGACGATAGCACTGCCGCACTACAGCACCCTCTCTTAATCACGCCGTGGATATGCGGTGTTCGATGCACCGATTGCGTTTTGTAATATATGTATATAAAAATACCGGCCGATTACCATAATTAATAATTCTTTTCCCCGTCCGCCGTTTGTCGCGTCGGATTTCTCTTTTGTCTTTGCCGTTCGCTCACGCGTCTTACACACACGGAATCGTATTTGCTTTTTTTATCACCTAAGTTAACCATGCAAATGGAGAAGTAAAGTTATAGCTTCCCGATGCAACCCTAAAATGGGCCACTATAAGACTAGCACTGTGCATCCGAATACGTAAACACAATTTTTCACCTTGGCCGGCATTTCTCTTTTATCGTCTCTTTTGTTCGATGTTTTTTCCCCTTTATATTCATGTGTGTCTGTATTTAATGACACATTTGATATCATAAAATGTATGGAGCGAGTGGTAGACCGAGGCGTGCCGCAGCCACAAGATACGGTCCATAAATGATGATACATAAACATAATTCTTCCTACACCATGATCGGGCGTCCGTGGTATGGTCAATACTCGTCCCATACAACTTTTTTATTATACAGTGTGATCACGATAAGTGGAAATACTCAATAACTATGTGCAGGCTTCATATATTTCAATTCTGATTTTTCGGCTAACTAATAAACATTATTATACACATTTTCAAATAATTAGACTATTTTTTGACAGCTAATTTTGCGCATGCGCACAACAACTTATTTTTTTTTTAATGGCATGACCCATTTTTGACCACAAATTATTTTTTTTTTTTTTTGGTATTTTTTAATGAATTTTAGTGGTTGAATTTCTTTTCTAAGTCAAAAATTGACCGAGTTATAGCAATTTGATTTTATGTTATTTGCACGGGTATAAAATACGTAGTTGATAAAAATAAAAACAAAAATAACTAATCCGATTTATGAAATACCTGTCTACCTATTGTGTTTATTTTTATTAAATTTATCTCAGTAATTGCATTATAATTATAATGTATAAATAATGTCACACGAGCATGGGTACCAGTAACGGTTCAAATTAAGAAATTTTTCACAGTCGATATTATTCTGCAGCAAGTGCCAGTAACTAATAGGAAATTAAAATCGATATTTTGTAGTTTTAAACCAAATTTAATACTTATCTATTAGTTATTATGAATAATAATTCAGAAAAAGTTGACATGCTTTTTACATATTGGGAATGCCAAAAAAATACACGTATTGCCAAAGAAACCTATGCTCTTCGTTATCCAAGTAACTACGATTTAACAATAAATTTAATTTTCTCTGCTTAATTTCTCATAAAATAAATGATCTTTCATATTTATAAATTCAGATAGGCAGCATCCAACACATACTTTTTTTTATAAACTGGAAAAAAATTTGAGAGACACCGGTTCTTTTTCCAAACGAGTTATTAACCAACAACCAAGACGAGGAAATGCTATTGGAGAAGATATTGAGTTGCAAATACTAGCTTACGTGAGAGCAAATCCTAGGACTTCTATTCGTCATGTTAGTAGAGAAATAAACATTTCATTTGGAGTTATTCAAAAAATTTTGAAAAAACATAAAATGCACGCTTATTGTGCTGATTTAGTTCAACATTTACGTGAAGGTGACGTCGAACGTAGAATTATGTTTATTGCTTGGTTGGAAATACAGTTAAACGAAAATCCTTATGTTTTAAATTGCATTCTTTAGACAGATGAATCAAAGTTTACAAATACTGGAATTTTAAATAAACAGAATCATCGCTATTGGGATGACCAAAATCCTCATTGGACATTTGAGACCAACAATCAAAGTTTGTGGGGAACGAATGTATGGTGTGGTTTAATAAATGGTAAACTATCAGGGCCATACTTCTACGATGGCACTCTTAATGGAAGACGATATCATGATTTCTTATTAAATGAGCTCCCTAATATGTTAGATGATCTTCCACTAGACATAAGAGCGAATTTAATATTCCAAGAAGACGGAGCTCCAGCTCATAATGCAAATATTGTTCGCAATCACCTCAATGAATATTTTCCAAATCGGTGGATAGGGACTTATGGAGGAGTTCAGTGGCCACCAAGGTCACCAGATCTTACACCACTAGATTACTTCCTATGGAGTCACTTGAAAACGGTAATGTATGCCAATCCACCTATGAGTCTTCTTGAGTTGAAAAATAAAATACTTGCTGCATGTAATCAAATTACAGAGAAACAAATTATTTCTGCTACTAACAGAGAATTTTTAATTCGTGTTGACTGTTGTTTACAGCACCATGGTGCACAGTTTGAACAATTTGTTAGATAAATAAAACTTTTATGAATAAAAAAATCAATATTTGTAATTTTATTTTTATTATTCACGTATTTATTATTACTAACTACGTATTTTATAATCTGTTATACCCGTGCAAATAACATAAAATCAAATTGCTATAACTCGGTCAATTTTTGACTTAGAAAAGAAATTCAACCACTAAAATTCATTAAAAAATACCAAAAAAAAAATAATTTGTGGTCAAAAATGGGTCATGCCATTAAAAAAAATAAGTTGTTGTGCGCATGCGCAAATTTAGCTGTCAAAAAATAGTCTAATTATTTGAAAATGTGTATAATAATGTTTATTAGTTAGCCGAAAAATCAGAATTGAAATATATGAAGCCTGCACATAGTTATTGAGTGTTTCCACTTATCGTGATCACACTGTATATGTAAAGTTACAGTTATTATAAAATCAATGGTATTGAGTATAAGGTTTATGGTTTTAACTAATAATTCGGTATTTAGACCCGTTTCACGTGGACGCGTATCGTACACGGTGCGTATGAACTTAATGTAAACTGAAACCATAGACTAAATAAAACTTTTTATTTAATCTGTGCTAATGGGCGTCCATGTGTAAATGAAACGGGCCTTAGTGCTCCTAGTCCCTACACAAATTATAGACTTCGAGTTTATAAACAAGATGGTCTAAAACAAAAAATCAAAATTTAGCAGTTAATAAGTTTTTCCTCTAAGTCGACAATATTTAATAACTAAAATATAATCATAGACCATGGCGAGTAATTGGACTCGCCGACTAACATAATATACGATATATATATATATATATATTTTTTTTTTTTTTACTGTTCGCTATAATTTTATTTAATCTGTACTATCACTTAAAAAGATTTCTTATCATAATTCATTGCGTGGGTATATTATCACAGAATATTAATTATTATTATTTTGGTATTCACATTCACACAATATAATCTTATTATTTAGCTATTGCTATTATAATAGTTATTTCTTATTTTCTTAATTCTATTTTTAAAATCTTAAAAGTTAATTACTAATTTGTGATCACAGTTAACAAAATTTGTCTTTAGTTGTATTGAAATATTTTTATTAGAGTTCATAATAATAATATTACATCTATCACTGAATATTTTATATTAAAATTAAAATAATAAATATGGCTGTAGATTTGGACTTAAAAAATGTAAGTAAAATTGTTGGTTATTTTGTTCTTAAACATTGGAAACTAAAACTTCTTATAGTGTGTATGTTATCAAATAAATCATCAAATATATTGTCTCAATTAATTGTTTAAATAGATAAAAAAAAAGTCTTAACTATTTATATACCTAACATCCCTATGATCCAACATCCATAAACATTCCTTTTAAAATAAATGTTACATTCTAATATTTTATGATTGTTAAATAAACAGTGTACAGCAAATAAGTTTGTTGTATATATTTATTAAAGATATTCTGTCTTTGTGAATTGTTTTTATCGTATAATTACATTTTGGAAATATTATTAAATTCTATTCAATTTATATCTACCAAAATATTTATGATTATCATATATTAGTAATTTGCCATGATGCTTTTTAGTTAGTATATTGTCATCACCAGAAGGTCACAAATTTAATAAGTAGACATCTAATAACTAATGTCAAATGTCTACTTAAAATGTATGTGATGTTGCCTTTTAGATCAATTATATTATATCTGACACTATTTCTTCTTAGATTTATTACAAATTTATATTCTTTACTAAGTAGTGTCAAAAAGCTCAGAAACATAAAATCCTGTTAATTGTTTTTTCGGACACTTTGTTTTGGCTTGCTATTTAGTTAGTGGTGTCATAAGTTTGTATTTACTTATTTATGTTAAAAAAAAGGTATGATGTAACGTTAAATTGCACTAAAAAAAAAAGAAAATTATAAACTACATTAAGTTTTACACATAGCAATCATGATATAATCAAATTGACAATTTTATTAAAATCAATATTTCTAATTCCAAACAAAAATTTTGAATAGAAAAATATTTATAATTTTATTTGATTGTTTTGTTGAATATATTGATTAATAATATACAATTATGTTTACATTAATCAGAACTACTGTGTATTACTGTACTAAACCCCATATTTAATTATTATGAATTATACGATTGTTTCAGGCATTCAAAGAACTTCATGAAAAACTATTATATGCATCTCAAAAAATAAAATTAGCTGATTTGCAAATTGATACTCTTCGGCGTACAAAGCAACATAATATTCTTACTAAGCAAGAACTAGAGGTATTAAAG
Organism: Pentalonia nigronervosa; assembly: GCA_014851325.1. Taxonomy (NCBI): domain Eukaryota; kingdom Metazoa; phylum Arthropoda; class Insecta; order Hemiptera; family Aphididae; genus Pentalonia; species Pentalonia nigronervosa. The sequence continues at coordinate 32,441 of JACXSJ010000950.1, read as the reverse complement.
TTTATAAATATGTAACATTCATGTCACAGTGGTTTTAAAATGTTTTTCTTTTTAATGTGTCTAGAAAATACCAAAAGATGTGAAAACATATGAAGCTTTAGGTCGTGCATTTGTATTAACACCAAGAGATGATGTATTTAAAAACTTAGATAAAGTTAACAGTGACACAGAACAAAAAATTACTGTCTTAGAAGTAAGTATATTTTTAATTAAAAAGATGAAACATAAAAATACTCATTCGTTTTATTTATATTAGAACACTAAACAATATTTAGAAGGTAATTTGAAAGAAAGTGAGAATAATTTGCGTGAAATGGTGCAACGTAAAAGAGATGTTGGCAGCGACAAGGAAAATCAACCAGGCAGTTCTAAAGACTGAAATAATTAAAATTTGGATTTTCTTTAAATTAACTCCACAATTGGTATTTTTTTGTTTTCTAACATTGTAACTTTTAATTATACATTTATTTACTTACCTACCAGAAAAAACATATTTATGATAATACTTATAATAAAATCATTATAACACTATTTTATTTTTATTTTTTACTACCCAAATAAAAATGAGGTCGCTCTACTGACCTGCTGTTTAATAGTCGTATGTTTGTTATTAAGTAAGTCACTGTAATGGATGTATTAAATATTTAAATTTGAATTCAAGGATTAAGATATATCGTCAGCATTTATTTTTATTGATATTTTATACCCATTTATATTACTATTTGTAATTAATTTTTTTTATTAATAACAATATTAATGCAGTAGGTTGAACTTATTTTTGCTGAATTGTTTATATAATAAAATTATTATAATATTATAGATTTATATCATGGATTATTGTTATTAACTTATAGTATAAATAGTTTAAAGTTAGCCTAAATATACTGAAAATTTTATTATGTATAGAAAAATTTTTTTTTATATAGCTTTTATTTATAATTATAGCTTAATAATTACATTACATTAATATAATATTAACAATAATATACAAAAGAACAACCAGAATATAAAAGTGATAGTAATTTATATAAAACCTAAAAAAAAAATAAAATAAAAAAACCATAGACATTCAGATGATAAAACCAACTTCCTGGATAAAAGAAATAATAATAGTAACACCCTGTTCAGAGTTGGAATTTAAAATAGAAAAGAGATTGAAGAAAACCTTCAGGGAGTTAAGAAAAGTAACAAAGTTAAGACGTTTTACAGAAAGTAAAAGACAGTCGAAAAGAATATGTGATAAATTACAGATGCTTTCCTCCATATGAAGTGTACAGAAAGGAGAATCATTTAATTTTAATTTGTAAGCATGTGAGGGTAATACATAATACATAGATGATTGAACTGTATAATAGAAGTTCTAGATAGCAATAGATTTTTGAACCAAATATTATTAATATTGGAAACAATAGATTTAAATCTGAAGGCAAAATTAACAAGTAAATTATACCAATAACAGACCAAATATTAGAAACATGACATTGTAGGAATGGGGTAAAGTCTGACCAAGGGATTAGAAAAAAAGAATGACTAAAAATGTTGGAGGAAAATTTGCCTAAGGAATTGAAAATTTTATTGCCACGAATCCCTGCATGGCTGGGAACCCAAAGAAATTGAATATTATAGTCTAATTGGCAAAGGCTAAAAAGGATAGACTTAATACGGAGAGTTAATGACGATAAATGGGAATTAAGAAATTGAAGACAAGACATTGAATCCGATACTATTAATAACTTTTTATTTGGGAAAGAAAAAATAAAATTGAGCGCTTGTATTATATCAAAGCACTCGGATATGAAGGTAGATGAGGAGGAGGTACATTACTTGTAAATAAAATGTGTAAATTGGGAATATAAAAGAAGTAACCTGCTGAAAAAGTAGAAATGGAACTATCTGTATAAATCACAATGATGTCTATGAAATTGTTTTCAATAAAATCCGAAAAAAAAATATTAATTATTATGGGAGAAGTAACCCTAAACTCAAAAGAAGAATATCCTGGGAAAAGGTTTACTAAAAGTATAACAGAGTTTTAATAGAAATAGAAAATAAAATTTTTCAATATATAGATAATATATAATCAATTAAAAGGCCGTTCTGGTAGAAAAAAATGGTCCGTAAAAACATGCTTTTCTACTTCCAATAGTACTCGGGCCTCGTTGGTCGTAGAGACATGGTTTAAATACCAAAATAAACATGAGAAGTTTAACTAATATATCTTGAAACAGATTTTTGAAATTTATTTCTAAACCGATTTTATTAGCGCTTGAAATTAGTAAAATATTTTATTTTTTTTAAAAAATAATATAAAATTTTTCTACGATCATCGAGGCCTGAGTAGTGAATACTATTTTAGAAGTACGAAAGCATGTTTTAATAAAATAAATTACGAATTTGCCGTACTCATGTACTGCTTTTGCAACTGTAGAGGCATTGTGGCAGCATTCTAAAATCATACTCATACTATCATCCCTCGCACATAATATATATGCAGTAGTACCGCAAATAAGCTAAAAAAAATAGAACGCAATCCTATTAAACTAGCCTGGCTTGACATGCTAGCTTATTAGAATATTCCCTAGCTTGCTAGCTTAAAAACAAAGCTAGTTCTGTTTACACGAAGCTAAAATTACTAGCTTTCTGGCTTACTAGTATTACTTTGCTATCCTTGCTTGAAAAACTAGCCTCGTGTATTCCAGGCAATAGAGACAAACCCGGTTATCTATTGCTGCCGGGCACGGCTTATAAATAACCAAATTGTCAATACGAAAATAATAATTTTGGCAATGAATATTATCATTTTATTTTTTCGATTTTATAAATCGTATTATTTCTTATTCCCACTGTATTTTACAAAAGATGAAACCACATATCGTAGTCGTTATAAATCAGCCGAAAAACGCAAGATTTAAACAATTTTTTTTTTTAATGTGGGAATTCTTTGACAAAACTAATGTTTCAACTATTGAGATGAAATTATGTACATTTTAACCAGTCCAAGTAAAACAAAAAAAAAAATTTAAATTTTTCAAGTAAAATGTTGCTGAGTGTGACATATTCCGTATAAATAGTTGTTTTCTCACATGGATTTATATAGTAATATTGAAAGAACACTAAGAAAATTAAGGAAGTTAACACAATTAGTTAATAAAAGTATAGTATTTAAGAATTAAATACTTAAAAATTAATAAAAAAGTTGAGCGTAAATCTAATAGTTTTTTATAAGCACCTAAAGTTAAAATTTCGAGAAAATACGTAAAAATCACGAAATGTTGCAGTTTTTTTTAATTAGGAAATTCATAAAAAATTTTTCTATTTAAATCTAAGATTTAGAAATTCAATACAAGATTCTCTATAAGTTTTTCTACCTTTCTAAAAAAGAAAAAGTTTGTTGAAAAATCAAACTAATTTTTTATGAGCATTTGAATTAAGATATAGATATTCACCCGTCTTCTCTGGGAACAATTTTCTTATTTTGACATGATTCAAAAAGGAACAATTGAAGTTGTTTGACATTTTCACAAAGTATTTAGATTATCATTTTCTATACAAAAAAAAATATATATAAATATTTTGTTAATTTTTAAGCTAATTGTAGGTCTAAGAAATTTTCGGTTTTTTAAATTTTTTTTCCTTTAAATATCTATAAAAAAATTTTGTTAGGTCAAATTTCTTGAAAATTTAGTACAAGATTCCTCATTAGTTGTTCAAATAACAGATTAAAAATAATAAAAATAAGCACAATTTTTTTTTTATAAACATTTAAACTTCAAATTTTAATAAAATTCATCAAAATTTCGAATGTTTATGAATTATTTTGTAGTTAAAAATGTATAAGTATTTAATGTAAGTATTTAATAGTGTAACAAAAAAATCAAAAAAATAGGTCGACAAATAGGTATCGCTCTGCTGTACAGTAGGTGTCGAATAGGTCGTCTCTTTCATGGATGTGTTGAATTTGAATTCAATCAGCCTACAAAACTCTGTGTATTTTAAGATAATATTACTATTAAAATAATTCATTACAGTAAATTGAATTATTTTTTGAAGAAAATATTGCATTTGAAAATTTAATTGAGTGTATAATATACAATAATATACTTTAAAAGTTTCAAACACCCATAAAAAATGTTTTTAAATTATAATGAAATATAACTAACATCTCGTTATTCTTCATTTAAATATCTAATTTCGTTCAAATTTGAACTTAAAATGTCTACAAAAACAACCATGTAAATATATTTTTTAGATTTTTTAGTTACACTATTAACTATTTACAAAAAACTTCGTTTTAAATTTTTAGTCCTCAGTTACAAAAACTGAACATTTTATAAATTTTTAACTACAATACAATTTGCAAATTATGTTCAATGATGAATTTCGGTCAAATTTTGAAGTTTAAATTCTTAAAAAAAATTGTACCAACATATTTTTAATCTGCTATTTTAACAACTTATGAGGAATCTTGTATTAAATTTTCAAGAAATTTGACCTGGTAAATAGTTTTTTTTTATCGAAATTTAAAGAAAAAAAATTTGAAAAAACCAAAAATTTCTTAAGCATACAATTAATCCAAAAATTGTCAAAATACTTTAAAATTTTGTTGGTAAATAAAAAATAGTAATCTAAACATTTGATGCAATTTTCAAATGTCTACATTTATTCCTTTTTGAATTACATTAAATTAAGATAATGGTTCTCGGAGAAAACGGGTTAATATCCAAATGTCTAATTTCAAACGCTCATAAAAAATTAGTTTGACTTTTCAACAAACTTTTTCTTTTTTAGAAAAATAGAAAAACTTATAGAAAATTTTGTGTTGAATTTTTAAATCTTAGATTTAAATAGAAAAATTTTTGTGAATTTCATAATTAAAAAAAACTGCAACATTTCGTAATTTTTACGTATTTTGTCAAAATTTTAACTTTAAATGCTTATAAAAAACTACTGGAGACCTACGCTCAACTTTTTTTTTAATTTTCACTTATGACGAGTTTAATAACTTGTATTACATTTTTAAGTTTTTTGACCGACTGAAAAATTTTTTATCGGCAATAATAAAAAAATTAAAATTTTTTGAAATATTTGCAGTTATAGAAAATGCTTATATAAACATTTGGTGAAAATTTCATGTATCTAAGATTATTATTTCTTTTGTTATACCAATAATAAAAATCGATTTTGTTAAAATTTTGCTTAGCGAAAAAATTCCCGTTTTTCCTTTAATTTTTTATCGTTTTTTTCGACACATTTGAAAACTATTGTGAATTTTTTACTTTTGATACTCTTAAAATACAAAAAAGATTCACTTTCTTACTGGAAAAGATGCTGATGAAGAAAGTTTGAGCACTTTTACAGCCCTCAAAAAAAAAAAAAAAATCACAATATTGTAAAATCAATACATTCTTCACTCCACTCAGAATCTAAAATAATTATTTTTATAGCAATATTATAATATACACTTAGTTATGTAGGCTGATAGACCTTTTTCGCTTAGAATCGTTTTTCGTTTTATTTTATATCATTGAATTCAAATTTAACAAATTTATAACATTAACCTCACTCGACACCCACTGTACAGCAAAGCGGTATCCACTTGCCGACTTTTTTTTTAATTTTCATTTACAAATTATTGGAAATGAAAGACTTTCAGCGTCATAAAAATAAAATAAATATTTATACAAATTTGCAGCCTGAAATGGTTGAAAACCATCAAAATAAAAAATTAATTTTTATTTTGTATTTCAAAATTAAGTAATAAAAATATTTGTATCAAATATATTTAATAATAATAAATTTATTATTTTTTATGTATTTAAAAAGTAATTAGGTTAGAAATATAAATCGAGTTTTGTTGTTTAACAGTTTGTATGCTTTATGTATAGGTTAAAATATTCAAGCAAACAGGAATTTTAATTAACAAATAGGTTGCGATTTGTGAGTGAGCGGCTGCACATTAAAAATGCATGGGCCACAATTTATGCAACAGTCAAGTACATCAACAAGAGACGTTCCAAATGACAGTTGTGTGAAATAATAATGCACCGTTCCCAACTTCCCACAAATACAACACCCGAAGCCTACCGCATAGCCATGGACGTGGTTACGGTCTGCCGCGACGGTGGCATACGGCGAACATCGCCATCTTTGGAGCGTTGTGTACGTTTCACTTTTACCAGGACGCCCAGGACTCTTTTTAGGTTAGGTAAATATAAAAAAATTAGTTCAATCCTTTAAAACTTAATAATTAATAATTTGATACATGCTTACCATTTGGGAAAAAATGTATTTTTTAGACCTTAATACTATTTTCTTTTTTTTAGAATAGACTACGCCGTTAAATTCTAAACATTATATAATATAAAATTATACTAACCTTAAAAGATTCTATGTCAAATTTAAATGCTGAACATAAAATTAAAAAAAAAAACCAAAAACTGATATTTTGATAGACAACATTTTGTTTTTTTTCTATAAATTCATGAATGATTTTATTATACTAACTTTCAATATATTTCAATGTCGTGTAACTAGTGACTATAATTTTATTTCTTCCACGAATTAATTCTTAACCAATTATTTTAGGAGAAATAAACATTGTAATAAGGTACAACACTCTCCCCTATCATTGTCCATTGATAGAACTTTCAAAAGATTATTTTAAATCAATAATAATAATAAGAAGAAGCTGTAATGATACAAGTTTATAACACATCTCAAATTTAATCTTAAATTTACATAGGCTGAGGATGCTCTTGAAAATAGAAATAAAATACGTAATAATATTCTTGCACCCCATCTTGTTCTCCGTATCAAGTCCCTCTTATTCAATCACATTATACAATCCAATTTCTATGGATCCCTAGTCATACTGGAATCCATGGAAACTGGTTTGTAGACAATCTAGCCAAATCCACATCTAATATTATCTTCCAGTCTTCTACTCTTTTACCCCACTCATCTTTTGATGACTATCTCTTTTATTAAACGTTACATTTCAAATCTTTGGTCCACCTATTGGAACAACCTATCCGAAAACTTTGCCATAAGATATAGAGACATTACACCAAACATTTTGGTTCTCTAATCTAGATTTACATTGATCACATATTATCTAATTTAACCTTTTACGCGTCGGACATTATCTTTTACCTAGTCACTCTTTTAAACTTGGACTAGACGATTCCCCACTTTGTACACTTTATTCTGATGAATGTATTTGTGACCTCCCGCACATATTATTTACATGCCCTGCTTTATAATTCAAACGCCTAGTTCTAACCGACTTCCTTAAATCTCTCAATATCCCTTCTAATCTCCATTCCATTCTCAACACTAAGCATTAAAATTATCATTAATTTTATTTTGGACGCTGGCTTTATTATATAATTTCATTTATTTGTTTTTTTTGTAAAACATAACTGTTGAGCTATATTAGTTGTTACTTAAAGCTATAATAAAAAAAATATAAATTTTTGCATGTATTAAAACGTAAGTTACAACAAGTATACGACCTATTTTTAAAAGGGGAAATAGATAGAAATTTGATTAAGTTTTCGTACGGCTTACACCAACTTTAGGATGAATACAAATTGTAAATACGTGTAAAATTGCCAGATCCACAGCGAGTTCTACATGAATGTATTTTCAAATTTTCCACCATTTCGCGACGACGCGACAGCTTATCGATTTTTCAACCACGACCACCCCGCCGACCAACACTGAGTACTAAACGACGCCATATTGACCGACCATAGAATCGAGAAATCGATGTTTGACAAAAAAACAACTAACTATTGTCGATTGTGGCCACGAGTTGTACGGCATCATTGTAGAGACGATTGGAAATTGCAACTATCGAATTGTTGGTCATATCGATAGGAAGAAGACGATTATTGAACTGCCGGTTACGACTCCCAATCGTCCTGCACTGCTGCGTTCGAACTTAATGATTAGTCGCTGTCGCACGCTTAAGGTTAAATGTTTCTACTTTCTTAGCTGTTTAATTACGACTTGTTCTTAACACCGCTTTCGGTCGCTATCTCGACGACTCCTCTTTAGTGCAGACAAATACAGCCGCCCAATCGCGCAATGGCCAACCCAAAAGTGTTTTTCGACATGACCGTCGACGGACAACCGGCCGGCAGGATCGTCATCGAAGTAAGTTTTTCCACACCGATGTACGGCAACATCAACAATAGTATAAATAATATTATCATCTGTAGACGGGTAATGTAGACATTTGCGCTTATACTTGCGACATTTTTTGTGGGGAGGAGTGCTGAGGTGCCAGCCATAAATCGTTTACTTATACCAACTTTTCGACATATATTGCTGACGTAAATAAAAAAAAATCCTTCGGTTTTTGGGATAAATCGTGTATTATATCATTACGTAGGTTTTTTTGGGTATAAGGATGGGCGCGACGTTTGATATTTATGGATTATGGTTCAAATAATCTTGACTTGGCGTCGCCGCAACAAAAATGTTCTTAATTTGTTGTTGTGTGTATGTGTATGTATAATTATGATGAAGTTTAGTTCGTAAAAAAAAATTTTTTTTTTTTATTAAATGTTCTGCAAACTGAATGTTAGCTTTAGCGCACATTTTAAGATTAGATCGAATAATCGATACTAATGTGGAATATTGTGGATAGCCATTTGCTGGGCCCTTGCATGCTCTGTAATCACACTACCATCATAAACGCGTTTAATGTAGAATTGTGCACCATTCGAACTTACTACTTAATGCCTTATGCCCTTATGAGAACATGAGGTATATATTTATAAAAACGCTAAAACAAGTCAAGTAAAAAAAACCTTCTCCCTTCCGCCTCTCCCCTTCAATTAGTTATAAATTTATGTATGTGACTCACATCTCACAGGTGTTCAACGCTCAGCGTATAGATAAATTAAAAATACAAAATTTTAATTTCAGATTTCTTAATATATCTATAGTTCAACAAGTTAAGCACTCATTTAGATTGCCCTACGATGCCCCTACCTTTGTGTCAGTCATTACATTAATTCTGAGAAGCATTTAAAAAAAACTAATGCAAAATATAACAATAATAATTTATTATGTATAACATCAAGACTTGTTTACAATATGATGTTGACAATTTTTTGTATATTTTTTCAAATACTTATATTACGAGATACCTACCCAGCAATCGATCAATGTTGATAATATAATTATGTAAAATTTGGTTAAACCAAAAAAAGAAATACACTGTTACGAAAAAGTATATCAATATACCTAATTAATTAAATAAGAATTTTGTTTTAAAAAAATACTATCATAACTTCCTATTTTTTAGAGGTATACATTATACAATCTGTAATCTAGAGAATAATAAGAATAGATGATAAGTGAATATATTATATCTAACAGTAAATTGCTTAATGAAGAATCCACTCAGTGGTTTCCATTTTGTTTTTATTATTATTTTTTACTATTAAAAAAAAGTAATTGCTATTACAATTTAATAAGCTTTAGAGCTAATATCTTGTTATAGCTTTTAATAAATTAATTTTTTTGTATCAGTTACGAAAAGACGTTGTGCCAAAAACTGCTGAAAATTTCCGCGCCTTGTGTACTGGTGAAAAAGGTTATGGTTATAAAGGTAGTGTTTTCCACCGTGTCATCCCCAACTTTATGTGCCAAGGTGGAGACTTTACCAATCATAATGGTACTGGAGGAAAATCCATTTATGGTGCCAAGTTTAATGATGAAAACTTCACCCTTAAACATACTGGACCAGGTATGAATTTATATTGATTTTTTTACTATGAGTAAATAATATATTTAATGTGTTTTCATAGGTATTTTATCAATGGCTAATGCTGGTCCAAATACCAATGGTAGTCAATTTTTCATCACTACAGTTAAGACTACATGGTTAGATGGTAAACATGTTGTTTTTGGATCTGTTACCGAGGGTATGGATGTTGTAAAAAAATTAGAGAGTTATGGAACTGATACAGGAGAGACCAAAAAGAAAGTTGTTGTTGCAAATAGTGGAGAACTTTGAACATTTCTCATACATATTCTGTTATTAACATTTTCATTTAAAAATAATATGCTGAATTTTATGTTAATTTTATTCATGAATTGGAAACATTCCATGTTTTTTATTATATAATTCATTTTCTCCTATTTTCTTTATTTTTTTTCTTTATTTTACTCTTATATATAAATATTTTGAACTGTTTAGAAAATCATAACAAGCTGATGATAAATTTTAGATGAAGAAAAAAACATTCACAGTTATTAACTAATTTTTTTCGATATTTTTTTCATCTAGTGTAACAACAGTGGCTAAAAAAATTAATAAATAGCAATTAAAAAAAACTAATGTTGAATTATTTTATCTCTCAATTAAGTAAATTATAAAGTCTAACCTCATTAAATATTCATTTGTAAGCATTCCATTAAGTGATAATCCATGGCTATACTAGGGGGGAAGGAATTAGACAAGTACCCACAAATTTTAGGAATACCAAAGCACAGTTAGTGATTTTTGAAGTTTAAATATATTTGTCGAATAGGGGCACCAGCCAATGTTAGTTAGCATGGCATTATAAAAACCTAGTTAAGTATCAAAAGTATTTTTAAATAATTTAACATAGGCACAACTGGGGGGGGGGTTGTTTCAGCATCCCCAAGCACTATTTTAGCACTCCTTAGCCCCTATTGTAAAACACTAAAAATAATTTAAGAAATCAGCGGTTTCTTTTTTATTAAAAAAAACTTTTTAAGAGGATTTTCCTGACATCAACAAATTAGTTCAAATTGCAGTTACAACTCCAATAAGTTCTGTAACATGTGAACATAGTTTTCCAAATATGCAACAAATTGATAATGGTTGATGTCTATTTTAAATGTTTAAAGGAATGTTGCATGCAACATAAAAGCAGAATCAGTGTTAGATAAGTACAGCACAAAAACAAGGAAAATAGTTTTGAAATTAATTTAAATTATACATTTATACAATTATGCAATATAGTTATAACTTGTAAAACACTATGTTTATAAATATTATATTATCATAATAAGACAATTATGAAATAGGTATACATTACCTCCTTCCCTAAAATATATGTCTAGTTGCACCTATGAGTTGTAGTTTATTTTATATTCAGAACTTGCATTAAGCCATGGAACAGACTATATGCTAAACCATATAAGTTGAAATAAAATAAGAAAAAATATAGAATAATTAAAAAAATGTATTATTTTACAAAATAACATAATAAATTTTATTTGTATATTATAAAATATTAGATATTGATTTCACAATGTGTGTGTGTTTTTTTTTGTGTCTGTAGGACACCATAAGCTATTGAAATAATGCTTTGATTTTCAACATCACTTTTCTGGTGTGAAAGTGAATTTAGTAGGAGTATTCAAGAGGTTATTTTAGAAAATTTCCAATAATTTTTAAGTATGGGAAAAAAATTAAATTCAAATTTATAAATAAAAATGTATAAATTGTTCAATTTTTATAGCATTGATTGAAAATTTAAAACAAGGCTTTTTTATAAATAATTCATACTCTAATCAAAAATTCTAAAAAAAAAAAATACTACATTTTGTTCTTTATAAATATTTAAGTTTAAATTTTGATAAAATTAGATATTTAAACAAAGAATAGGATTTTAAGTTATTTTGTTCATTGTAATTTAAAAATATTCGTGGACATTTGAAATTTTTTAGATATATTATTATATTTTAAACACACAGCACATAATGCCATTTTGAAATGTAATGTTTTTGGCCAACACAAATTCAACCTATACTGTATTACTTAAAATAAAATACATTAATAGCTATATCATAAAGTACACTTAATAACATAAGCCGACAGACAGTCTGCTCAGAATCGTTTTTTGTTCTTATAACAATTATTTTATATCATTTCAATTATTTTAATTTTACTAAGTACCCACGAGACCATGACAAATATTTTTAAATTACATTAAAATAACTAAAAACGTTATTCTTTGTTTCAATATTTGATTTTATCCACATTTGAACTGATGAACTATAATTTACTTTATGCTTACAAAAAAAAAAAAAAATGTGTATCATTAATATTTTTGTACTGCGGAACCTTGTATTATATATTTTTACTATTTGATCCAACAAACATTTTTTTATTAACAATTATAGAAAAAAATTTAAAACGTCAAATGTCTATAAATAACTTAAAAAGAGTTAAAATATTTTTAAAATAGTATCATGTATGGAAAATGATAAAATAAACATTTGGTGAAAATGTCAAGTATTTACGGTTACTAGTTTCTGAATTACAACAAAATAATAAACGATCGTTCCACGAGAAATCATTAAATTATAGCCATGATATTGGATCGTGTATATTTGGACATTTTTCGCCATAATTTATGGGTAACTATTCGATATCTTACAAATTTGAACTTCAAAAGCTTTTAAAAAGTTAATTTGACTTTCCAAAAAATATTTTGTCAAGGTAAAAAAACTTATGAGGAATCTTGTATTACATTTTCAAATCTCAGATATAGAAAGAAAAATGTTTATGAACTTTTAACTTTAAAACTAATTGCAAATATTGACCGAGCAAACTCTTTTTTATTCACATTTAATTAAAAGAAAAGCGATACTTAACATTATATCATTTATTATTATTTTAAAAATATCAATAGGTACCGGACAAAATTTGAGTACCTAGTTTTAATTTTTTTTTTAAGTGGACGTAATTACTATTATAATGGTATGTTATATTTTCAATGCTCATACTTGTCGACGAGCCAGAATAGTATATAGTATCCCTCGATCATGAATTTGGATAATTTTAGGGCTATCTGTTTCTGCCATCAAATCAAGATCAAGGATAAATACTGTCGTATTGGGTAAAACTTAATAAAATCAAGTATCTACATAAAGGTGCGTCCACATTTGAGCAAATTTGTGTGTGCGTTGTATTTTGAATTTTGACGAACACGCGTGCGTCAAAAATTAGACATGTTTGGACCGGGCGAGACGTGCTTGTGCGTTGCGTATGTGTTCGCGGCGTACAACGCACACGATCCGAACGGTTGTCGGTCTCCGGGTCAAGATCAAACGAATTTGTGTTGTGCGGGCGCTCAGTTTGGACGACTTTATTTTATCAAGCAAATTTTGTTACGCACGCGGCGCACTCATAGTGAATAGTACATCTAACTTTGATATTTTTTCAATTATAAATTCAATTTTATTTATCAATGGAGTGGTGCCAAGATGATTGTCTCTTGCTTATACAAGAGTACGAAAAACGTATTCGGTTATGGGATTCAAAAGACCCATATCATTTTTTTATTTAACAACTGCTGAATAACTATGAATGCTGCGGCTTTTTT